>WEIS01022391.1:0-11539 GCA_013389965.1 Todus mexicanus | reverse complement strand
TTCTGTGATTCTGTGATTTTGAAAGGTGAAAGACAGATCAGTTGTCTTTTTTTTTTCTTCTTTTTTTTTCTTTGTGTATGGTAATGTGTTGAAAGGAGCCATACTGAACAGCTAATGCCCCAGTGAATCCACAAGGACCTGAAGTGACTTAATATGTCAGTGGAATATGTCAAACTCCTATTGAAAGGCTAAACCTCTTTGAGATTTGTATCTCTTCTTCCTGCCTTGGCAAGAAGCTTTCATGGAGGTAGAAGAGTACATAGATGCTGAAAATATGATTATAAAGCATTTAATAGAATCATAGAACTGTCAGGGTTGAAACAGACCTCAAAGACCACCTACTTCCAACCCCCCTGCCATGGACAGGGACACCTCCCCCTAGATCAGATTGCTCAGAGCTCCATCCAGCCTGGTCTTAAAGGCTTCCAGGGATGGGGCTTCCACCACCTCCCTGGGCAACCTGGGCCAGTGTCTCACCACCCTCATGGTGAAGAACTTCTTCCTAACGTCTAATCTGAATCTACCCACTTCTAGTTCTGCTCCATTCCCCCTAGTCCTATCACTATGCAACATCCTAAAAAGTCCCTCACCAGCTTTCTTGTAGGCCCCCCTAAGAGACTGGGAGGGATTTGCAGCACTCTGCACTCTTCCAGGACTCTGAAATTTTTTTCATAAATTCAGTTTTGCCTGAAGATCTGCATATTATTTGAATGAAATTGAATATGTTTCAGGGCTAAAGCAGCGTGTCTTCCATCTGAGGCAAAATGGAGATGAATTTCAATTAGATATTCTCATTATAATCTGCCTCCACCTGTAGTTTTCAACAAAATTGCTGGGAAGTGTGATATAATATATGATCAGGATTTGAACACTAGCAGTGCTGTGCTCATTATCTTAGTTTTTTTTAAAAAGCATAAAATAATTAGCATGATGTGTGCACACACGTGTGTATATATATTAGCTTCTCACTTTGACTTAATGAATGATAGGTAATTTGTATAGGATTTGAAAATAGATCCGTATGTATGTGATTTTTGTATTTAATATGTGTAATGGTTTGTATTCTTCTCATCTTCATGATGATCCAGATTACTAATTAGGTTGATAAAGTAAGTGTTTCAAAGGATTTATAGTGATCTGGGCAGAGTAGTCACTAGTTACTTTAAAATGTCTGTTTGATTGTGGTGTTTTATTGTGAAATTGATTTGCATGGATATTTTTTTTAATATGCCAACCCTCAAGGTGAATCCTAGAGTGTTGGTATTAACTCACGCACACCTGGTCCACTGCTGATGTGTCTGACAGCGGCATCCCCCTGTCAGTCCTCTGAAGCTCATCTGCCTTACCATAGCTGTTGCCGTGCAGGAGTACTGCAATGCCCTGAAATGGAGTTTCCCTACTGCAACCTAATACACATCATTTCCGCAGTGGGGGATATCTACTCCACACCACTGATGATAAAATAGATGAACTTTCCATCCTTTCTCACGGATTTTTACAGAGAATTTTTTTGCGGGTGAAATATGGAGAAATCACATTCTGATATACGTATGATGAACTTCGATGGCAGAAACCTTGGTACCAGCAACCGAGAAAGCAGGAGCAGATAAGGCAGGCATTCCTCTGGACTCTGCTGTCTACAATACAACTGTTAGAATTGCCATCCTGTTCCTACCTCAAGGAAGAAAATGACAGTGATGTGTCTTCATTGAGACAAATGTTGCAAAGAAAACCCAACCCAAAACAAAAAGTCCAAATCAGTAATAAGGAAGCACGGTATGAAGTCAAAGGCCATGAGACAATACTGGTGGTGTATAGCGACAGCTTTCAGCCTGCCTGTATTGGATTTGGCTGAGATGGAGTTAGTGTCCCCATAGCTTGATAAGGCACCCGTGTTGTGACTGCTGCTGAGCAGGGCTGGCACAGCACCAGGGGGATGGGGTGGACAAGATCCTGGGAGGGGACACAGTCAGGACAGCTGACCCAAATTGTCCAAAGAGCTATTCCAGAGCATCTGACGCCAGATGAGGAATAAAAGCTGGAGAAAAAGGGGAGGAGGTAGGGCACCTGTGGCAGACGACATTTGTCCCCCGAGCAACTGCTACGCGTATCGGAGCCCTGTTACCTGGGAGAGGCCAAACATCACCTGGTATGGGAAGTAGAGACTAAAATCTACATTTTGCTTCGCTTTGCACGTGCAGCCTTGCTTTCTTTTTTCTGGTTGTTTTTTCTGGTTTTTTTTTTTTCCCCCCTATTAAACTGCCTTTATCATAACCCATAGGTTGATTCCACCTTATTCTCTTCCCCCTTGTCATGTTGAGGGGTGGGAGTGTGTGTGTGGGGAGCGATAAAGCAACTTGGTGTGTACCTAGCACTCAGCCAAGATTAACCCATCACACTGCCTTGCAAGCTATTATTGTTTTTTTTCTTTAAGAAAAGCTTATAGCTCAGTGGTCTGACTGAAGAGGAAAATAAACAAAGCATTGCTACAGAAGTGATGAGCAGCAAGATTTCACCAAGGCCAAAATCTTAGCATGATTCCAAGAAATGCTGGCTGGACAGGATTGTCCAGAGTTAGCAGGGTATATATTGAAAGAGTTAAGTGAAATTTTAGAAAGAATAGGAATTGTGTCCTTTGGTCAAACTTCACTAGAATTTGGGAAGAGCCTTGGTATCTTAACTGCCTTCTTAAAGAATTCTTCTACTTCACACTGGTACTACTGGATTGTGAAATGAAAATATGAGAATAAGACAACTCAGATATCTAACTGGATATATCAACTTCCCTGTTTACCACTGGAACATCATTTTAGGCGTGGGTGTCTCAAACAGATGCATGCATGTTTTCTTTTCCCTTGGCAGGTCAGGAGAGACCAGAGAAAGAAAAATACTAATTCCTTCACTTTATCTGTGAACAAACATCACTAGTGACCTCCTGGGCAGTGTGAAGGGTAGCAGAGAATGCCCTACAACTGCAGCCTTCACGTATGTGGTGCCAGCATTGTGATTTTACTGGTCTTGCCTTCCTGGGAGCCGTTTGGACCTTGTTAGGTAGAAATGGTTGCAATAACGTTTCCTAAAGATCTTCCTATATATGTGTTTGCAGAATGCAGACTGTTCTGTCTGGAGGAAGTACAACACATTTAAAAATAAGGTCTGAAGAGTAGATTCAGATGGATAATTTTAAGTATTAATATTTAACAATAATTCTGAGTTGGCACATCTTCTATCTTTCTAGAGTTGCCAAATGTTCTTAACGGAAAACCTCACAGCTGCTGATACAGAGGAGTTAGTGGACAGGTGTTTTGACAGTGTCTTTTATTTCCCAAAGCCTCTGCTAGAAATTCTTATGCTATTATCCAGTGTTTAGCCACACTTTTAGTCAGGGAATAAACTATCCTAAGTAAATGAATAGTCTAAAGTCTTTGTTGTAATATATACCACTCTTAACTGTTTTATAGCAGCCACAGAACAACATCAGTTGCTAGTTATAAGGTGATATGATCCTTAATTAAAGAATAAAGTGTACTGGAATTAGGTATTCATATGGAAATGTTGATACCAAGATTTTGCTTCATTTTGCTCCTGAAAAAATAAAAACAAATGATGTGGAGGAAAAATTTTGACAATAAACCCCTGAAATAGAAAGCTTTTTTTTTTTTTTTCCCTCACCATTGAAAAATAAAAGTTGCATGGGAGTAATTTCAGCAATTGAAGTTTTTAATCATGGGTTCTGCCTGAAAAATTACTGGTTTTTTGAATAACCTCAGATTCTGGAATGAAACAGAGGTTTTTATAAAAGCAAATTTCTTAATCTACAGCTTCCCCAAGCTATATTTCAGTCCTCCTGCTACTGCACAGGGTATTTGCATGCAGTAAGAAAAACAAAGGGGGGTTTTTTTTGTTTGTTTTTAAATTTTGTTTTGTTTTGCTTATTGGTTTGTGGTTTGTTGTTTTTTTTTTTCCCTTAAGTTGCTCAGGAAGGTTATTCCTTGATGCTTTTTGTCCTGAATAACAAGTACAGGTCTACTTAGAAATTCATTATGAGTCCTGGCTCTATATTGCCTATTCACATTCCTCACATGTTTTCAGATGTTTTCAGCTATTCTGAAGAGTTTATTTCTGTTTGTGGCTGTTCTGAAGCAAGCAGTTTATTTAAACTGTCCAGCTCCAACAGTTAATGCAGCATCTCTGAAACTGCCAGTGAGCCTAAATTAGGTTGTCAGAGTCAACATACCAATCTAGTGAGCCTATTAAAATCTTAATAACTTTTTAAATTGGACTCTGGGTAACAAAACATTGTCCCAGTGCATTAGATTTTCAGTAGATAAATCCATTAAACTACATCTTACCACCTCCCTCCTCTCTCTGTTACAGACTGCCCAAATAAGAATTTTTATAAATCCAGCGATTGCCTCTAATACTGGAACATCATAAATCACTTATCATTGGACTGTATTCAGCTCATCCAAATAAATTCTGCAGTGTTAGGAAAATTTTCTGCTTCTCTTTGGGTCACCCTACTGATGGTGTTTGGATTTCTTTGCCTGAGAGGAGGGTAGTTTGTTTTAATGAGGCCAAAGCAGGGGGAGGATAGCTATAGTGCTTGTTTGTTGCCTGTTCTTTCCAATCCCATAGTTCGTCCTGATCTTAGTACAGGAGATGTCAATTACATTTAAAATCGGGCTCCTGTTGTCTCAGCTTCAGTTCAGTGCATGAGGACATGCTTCGACTCCAGTTTTACTGCTTTCTTCTTCTCCCTTCTTCTCTCCCTGCGAGAAAGTGACAGATAACTGACGGGCGGCAATATCTATAATACATTGCCATAAATTGGAATTTCCTCCTTCAATTTACTCTGAATGGGAAGGAAAATTCTTCTTTTTTGCCACAAATCTCACATATCACTTAAGTTTTCCATCATTAATGTGAGTGGGAGGTCAAATTTGAACTTTTTAATGGGAACAAAGTTGCAGCCTTAATTATGGAGGAAATTGTAGCTTACTCATAATAATCAACTAAAATTTGAATGTTAAGTTTGACTGGCAGAGAAACATCTGTCATCATTATTACTATGTATGAGATCAAATCCATTTGCAGACAAGTAGCAAGTGATTAGACAGAACTAAAGGAAGTAAAAGGACTTTTATGAGAAACGCTTCGTAATTCTTTTCTTTCAAGAAGGATAATTAGTGGCCTTTTGGATATTTCAGCCAGTTGTAGTGCTCTCTGAAAGGAAATTAAATAAAACCAAGAATGGTCATATATGACAGCAGTGACTGAAATGAATCCTTCTGCTCTACCGTTCTGTAGTCTTTGCATTGAGTATCTCTGTGCAAAGTGATTATTAGCAAAGAATCTGGGGTGGGTTTTTTTCCACAGCAATTAATAACGAAAGGAGATGCAGAAGGTAGGAATGTATATATACCACGTGTAACACAGATGTGTAATTCTTAATAGTACACAATGTCTTGAAATGCAGTTATCAATTCCTCTGTGGGGGTATTAGAATGTGTAATCTAAACTTCGAAGAGAACCATAAAATGTGAATTGAGGAATGCAGTACGTAGACAAAGATATGGTAAAATAAATATGCCTGACCTGAAAGAGAGTCATTATCAAACCCCATGACGTATATATCAGGCTTCATGAGAATTACTGGGGTTTGGGGGTTTTTTTAAGTCAATATTAGCAGCTGTGGTTGAAAATGATGCTAAACTCCCTGAGCTATTTTCAGTAGATTTTTCTACCTTAGTGCAAAAGGGTGAACTTGACTTGGGCTCTTTTGAGCAAACACAACTTTTATCTCCTAGCCGATCCAAATGCCAGCACTTTGTTATCATTAAAGCCTAATTATCAAGAAATCTGTGTCAGAGGATGTGAATGACACTATATTTCGATATTTAGACAAAGCATTCTTTTAGAAGCTCAAGTGAAAGTGGTAAAGACAATTAGTTCTGCTAGCTGTAGTCTGTGGTAGCTTATCTATGTATTTTCTCTTTACATAAATATTGAATAAAATATTCCCTTTGCAATTTAGGTTTCATACACCAAAGAAGATCTGATTTCAGATAAATCTTCTTTTAAGAAAGCAGTTGGTACTTTAGTCTGCTATTCATCTGTATCCACTTGTCCCAAGATAAACACTCATTTGTGATAGAATTCAAAATAAAGCACAACATCCAACTTCTCATTTACAACAAATTTGTAGGATTTTTAAATTTCTTTTTATTTTTATTCTTGAACAGTTACCTACCAGTGGCCATATCTCCAAGGAGATGATTGCTATTGTAAAATACTATATAAGCTTCCACTTCTCCAGGGAAGCACAGCTGCCCTTACACAGTTTATAAAACAACTCTAACTTAATTGAACACTGTGATATTTTTCAGTGTAGTTTTTTTTACCCTCACTGTCTATAATGACCAAAATAGAAGCCACCAGGGAATCTGTATCTTTGCAGACAAGACAGCTCTGTTACCTTGTCGCTTTTGAAGTTCACGTAAAAAATAGCAATTAGTAGGAAGCATGGCTCCTTAGATTGTGACCCTGTTGTGCTTAATACAAATACACTACGTGAAGCTCACAATTTACTGCCGAATCTTTCATAATCTAAGGATAAACTCTTGTCAGTAGTGAAATCAGAAAAATGACTAGAGTTGGTAGAGACAGGAAAGTGATGAAGCAATGGGCCTCGGCATAGCTACCACAGCCTTCATTCTCTAGCTTTTAAGAGGTCTTGAGGCAGAGGAAGCTGTTTGATCTGCAACAGAAAGTGAGGATGGTTACCTCAGAGGCACCTAGTTTTAGTGAAGCTTGGCTTGAAGCATGAGAATATCAGGTGAGATATGAGAAATCTCAGAAAAGTAAACTGTGTAACTCTTCGTGAAATACAGACTGTAAGTATTGCACAGCACCTAAAGAAAAGAAAAAAAAAAACGCCCCACAACAGAAACAGACCACAAAAAATCAAACCAAACCAAAAAGTATTGGAAGATCTCCAAGCAGCTTGCAAATATCCGTTAATTACTTCTCAGTAGGAAATGATATAAAGATCATTACACTTGTTTTGGAATTGGAAATCAGTTGCTCTTAATGTGTAGATCAACATTGCTACCATCTGCTAAAAGCAGGATAGAAAGTAGAGCTTATGGACAAAGGATTAATTTGCAGTCAGGATGTTCATACACAGAATGTAACCACCTGACCTTGAATTTAAACTTAAAAATCCCCTAGGAGACAGTTAGTGGTTTTGTGTAGTAAAAATCTTCATAGCTCGGATTTTGCATCATCTGACTTTTGAAGTGAAGACTGAACCTTGCTACCTGGAAGCCAAAATGAACCTGATTATGCTGGGATGTCATCGTGTTGCTAACAGCCTATGCTACTGAAAGGAGTCAAAAGCTTCAGGGAATTTAATGGCTGCTTGAACCTCTGAACGTCTGTTGTTTTTCAAATTACTGAAATGAATTCTCACCCCACCTGCAGTTTTGGGCTGTCATCTTTACGTTAGTGGTATATGATAAAACCTGCCTATCAGTACCGTGATGCACTGTGTACAACAAAGACCTGCTTTAATAAGACTCAGTTTTTCAGTTTCTCACTTCTTCAGAACTCTTTTTTTTTTCTTTTTTGTAAATATTGAAATAATTTGTAAGCTATGTAACTGAACTTATCAGTGGCTTTTTGATTGTGCATACCTTCAAAGACATTTCCTATTCATCTCTTTTTAAGGATCTGATCATGACAGTAACCACAGGTTTTTTATTGTTTTTTGGTTGGGGTTTTTTTCAGATTTGTGAGGATTGTCAGTCAGTTTGGGATTTAGTTACTATTCCTATGACAATGCCTTTTCTAGCCCCAATGTATAGCTTATACCAGGCAAAAGGTGAAATTGCCTTTCACTGCTTGAAAAACTGGGCCAAAGTAGCCAACAAATGTTTAACATCAGAATCTTTGTTCCATGTGAATGAGCACTTTCGTCAGTGGGCTGGGTAAATAATAACTCCTATTAGGTGTTCACCAGTACGAATGCACCATGAAAACAATCTCTCATTTGCTGTAGAAATAATGCACTGGTGCCCTTGAGATAGCTGTACGTTTTGTTTAAATTGAGAATCACAGCTCAGAAATGGGGGGAGGGGGGAAGAGGGCTGGTGTCTGTATATGATGTGCGTGTGGTGTACATTATTTTTTTTTACTGTTATTCACAGAAATACTCATCTGTCATCTTCTTCTGTTCCTCCAGATTTGGAAAGCCTAGTTTAGAAGCCTAGTGTATGGTGGGAAGGAGTGAGATGAAGTGTATGGTTATTATGACTAACCACAGGGGAAAATCCTTTTACTGAAATGGTCTTTGACCATACAGAGTGTTCTTGTTCATGTTTTTTTATGCTGGTTGGTTGTTAGNTTCTATGATTCTATGATTTAATGGCTCCAGCATGGAGCATTGGGTACCCTTGAATGTCAAGTCAAATTGATAAAGACTAATTGTGGTTGTATCTGTTCATGAAAATTAGGATGCCTTTGTTCACTTCCTGCTCATTACTGACATTCATATGCTTTTTGTCAGTTTAGCAACCCTGAACTTTATCCACTTAAGAGCACTCTGTGGGAAGATCTGCCCCTAGTTTGTATATGTTTACTAAGTAGGGTTTCTAATAAATCTGGAGTCTCCAATAAAAGTGAGTTGCGGAGGTATTTTATTTTAACTTGTGTGTCAAGCAAGTGTGGATTCTACCGTGATTTGAAAAAATAAATGTAGTAAGACCCAAATTCAGCTGCTCACCACTTGGTGCCAGTCTAGCTTTGTCAACTACAGGCCTACTAAAATAACAGCAGATCTTTCTGCCCTTAGGTTTGCCAAATGCTGTCTGAAATAGGACACTCAAGCAACCATCTTTCTGCTGTGATGCTCTGAGTCAGAATAGATGGTGGGTGATGGACAGTTTTCTGATTTCTTTTTTTTTGCTCAGAAAGGAAAGGAGGCGGTGGTCTCTATGATGGGGATTTTAAACTGAATATGTGGATGAGAAAGCACTGCAGATTTTTGTTTTCTAATGCTGCTGTCAGTTCAAACCTGAAACTGGACAAAACAATTTCATCTATTGCCCTGAGACTGTTCTTTTCCTGAAAAGGCAGAATGACAGCCATGGAATGTACTTGCAGGTATTTGCATAAAAGTTACAGAGAACTGCAGGATGTGTGTTGCCTACTCCATTTATCTAAGTACTTCTTGTATAGCACATCTACCTGCCTAGGCTCTAGGATCCTGAAGAGTGTTTTGTGGCATGGGTCATTCCTCTATAGGCAATCTCATTGTCTTTGTTTTGTCTCCCAAGATACACAGTTTTGCCAAAGGAGACACATAGCCTTTTGAAAGGATAGTGAGGAGTTTGAAGCTGTGATCATACTGAGAATATCTTCCCCTATGAAGTTCTGTAAATGATAATAGTAAAATAGTGATGATTTCTTGCAAGGTAAATGTTCTTATTTGCATATTGAAAGCAGAATTGCACCATCTAAATAGATGAGGAGCCAAACTGTAGGATAATTGATGATGAGGAGCCATAAGAGTGGCTGGACAAGATGTATCTGACGTGGAATGGGAGCAGTATAGTCAGAATCAAGAAGGGGAGAAAGGTTGCGTAACTCTGTCTTTTGGGCACAGTGAGGTACTTGGTAAAGAAAATGACATTAGGATTTGAAGTCTCAGTTGGAGAAATGATGAGATGAAGTTAAGGATAGGAACATGACCAGGAATAAGAGCTTAAAACTACTCTTACAGCATGTCCTCTCTACAACTCCTCCCTCTGTCCACCCTTCCACCCTTCTCCCTGGCTGTGCAGGCACTATTATTTTTTATGTGCTTAACATTAGAGGAGTGAATCTAGGCCAATTATTTTTGCTGTAGATTGAAGTGCTGGGATCTGATGTATGGCTAAAGGACAGCTGGAAGCTGTAAATTCTGTAAAATGTCTGTAGAATAAATATATACAGGAACTGAAAAAGATTGCAAACCCAACCTTAATTCCAATATTTTTCTAAGTGTTTAACAATAACTTTAGTAGAATTTCCTTTCTAACTTTTAAGTATTTGACTTTACATGTGTAGTTTCCTTCGGTATAAGTTTTGTGTGATAGTCATATGCAGGTAACACTTCATTTTTCAATGCCTTGCTATGCCATCTGTAGGGAAGTGTTTAGCAAATATCTGTACAAGCATTACTTTCCTGTTCATGGATTCTAAAGCAGAGAAAATGGAATCTGGCTGATTCTGCAACAAAAACTTAGAAATTAAAATCAAATTCCAGAACTTGGATACTACCTTAACACCTCTATTCCTGGAGAAGTGTTTACTGAGCTTTAACTCAGTTATCAAAACTGAGGAAAACACATCCAAGAACAGTTATCCATTTCTGATACTTCTCAGAATTGCTAGTTCCGTTATAGGCTTAATGTGTTTCTCACACCCCCAAATTCCACTAGGAGATCACTCATGATTATTTAGGCTCAATCGTTACTGTTCATTCCAGATGGGCATGGCATCCTAATTTTTTTTTATAACTTGTTCTGTACATACTGTTCTGTGTAATATTACCCTGAAATGATACTTCAGTTGCAGAACTCTGAAGAAGGGGAGAGAAGTGTAGAGCAGGGTGTCTTCTCCATGTTAGATTTAATAACTTTTGGGTAAAGATCTCTAAGTTGTTCTGCAAGGTAGTTTATACAAGTCAGCTGTTCGTGTTACATTTGGATAATCCACACAGAAGGCCTAAGACTTATAAGACTCCAGAGAAATGGTAAACTGAATGCGTGTGTCAAAAGTTCAGCTTCCACAGTGAGCCAAAGGGAGGAATGAAGTGTTGGATTTGGCTGGTGCTCAGGGAGAGTTAATACTTAATGCCAGATGGACAGACATCTGCTCTTACGGCCATTGCTATCATTATCTTTGGGAATCCCTAAATCCTTTGACCAATTCTTTCTGACTTTGCAACACCATGGTCTTGATCTAAGATCTTAGCATGGAGAATCTTACTGGCCTCAGTTGTAGCTTAATTATTACACTGATTTACGTTGTTGCTGTGTATCTCTCACATGACTCATTCTGCCTCTTGGTTTTGCATTAATCTACTCTTAAAAACCCAAGCAAGTTGAAGTTACCTATCAAAGACGGTTTCTTGTCAACATTTCCCTGGACTCTGTGACCAAAAAGTCAGCCAAAACATCTGTCTTAAATCTACAGGTGATATAATTTTTCCAGATTTTGCACTAGCTGACACCATTCTGTGCTTCTCCTGAATTTCTCCTAGAGGGAATTTTAATATGTGAGCACCAGAAACAGTGTTTTCTGTTTTCTCACTAGTTCTCATTCTCCCTTTGTGTGTACCCACATTGTGTGTAATTTTTAAGTAAGCAGAACCAAACTTCAACAGGCCTGAACTTTAATATATTAAAGAACAGCTAGTACTTGCTAAAAGATTGTTTCCCTCCCCATGTCCTTTAGTTAACAGGAATGGATTTTTTTTTAAAAAAACCAACCC
>WEIS01022382.1:0-21135 GCA_013389965.1 Todus mexicanus | reverse complement strand
AAAAAAAAGCATTTGCATTATATATCTTATCTTTTCTCCAAGTTGATCAAATAAGGATTTGTAGGGGTTAAAAATCGCCATCCTCAGCACCCACATAGCAGTCTACATGCCTACATCAGTTGAAAAGATACATCATTGTTATGTCACAAAAGCAGGAAAATACTGTCACTGCTACAAGTGATAGACCAGGAAGGTAAACAGAAGTCAGGAATTCTAGCTCCAAAACCTGCACCAATAGCTCCCAAAGGTTTGGGGTTTTTTTTATCTATGGTTTACCCAGGCAACGTCCAAGCTTGTTCGCTGTTGGATCTATTGACACAATAGATGAAGTAGGAGAGAAACCCATAGCAGGGATCATCTGAGCACAGGACTTGGAGGGTGACAGCATAGCAAGTACTGTCACTGGATACAGCTAGAGATCCCTGGGTATCCCTGCTCCAGTGCAGCAGCACTCAGCCACATGACAGCATTTCAGAGCAGAGGGAGTTGTTACTTACCCTTCCGCAGAGTATCCAGAGGAAGTCAAGAGATCATTTTGAAACACAGTGAATGGGACTGGCAATTTTTAAGTGGTGGATAACTCCCTGAGCAGAATGGTCATTCCGAAGGATGGTTTTCACTACAGTATTAGTCATGTTCTGCAACACAGAAAGAACAAAGTGCAGCTTGTGAACATCAGTGTTTCTAGGGATATGGCAGAGCTACAGTTACCAGGCTTCAAGTACTTGGATATTCTCCATTCTCCTGGCTGCAAAAATCCAACATATTAAACCTCTAATATCTTAGTTGCTGTACTGTGACACAATGAAAATCTACCAGCCTTTTCCCTCTTGCTTAGATCACAGTGACCATTGCTCTACAAGGGAATTCCTGTACTTTTGCATGGCCCAAGCATAGCCTTTGGTTTGGGATCCAAAGATACAGCCATCACTCTTTGTCCCCACTACTGGTAGAATTGGAGTATTTGTTTAAATATGATGATGAAATTGCTTTTAAGAAGCTTCTGTCAGCAGCATAGGAAAACCAGAGAGGCATGGGAAGTGACTCTGTTTCAAGAGGCTTTTGAATTTTGCTGCCTGACCTCAAATATTCCCCTTCTCTTTCTTGCTTGCCACCTGTCCCAAACACAGATGTAGCCTTCCACCACAAAAAGACAGGTTTTTTTCTTTAAAGAAATTTCTTAGACCAACATTTCAGCAACTAAAAGACTGTACTGCCAGCTAAGGATCTGCCATTACCCCTCCCCTAATCCCCCCAAGAGAAAAAAGTACTCTGGGGCTTCTTTGCATTCACCAGCTCAGGGGACTTACAGTCTCAACTTCAGTGCCACAGTCTCTCCAGCCTGCCTGCAGCACAACGTGAGTACCATTGCTGATGCTCACGTTGCAGTGAGGCTCCCCCAGGTACAGGGAGGTCTCAGGGATAGACTCCTGCTGCAAAAATTGCTTCTGGACAGCAAGGATGATCTTCTCAATTTCACAAAGCACCATCACTGCATCTTTAATGGAAACCTCCTGGGCAGGTTTAATGAGGGGAGCAGGAGATGCTTGAGAAGAAACTTCGGGAGTTGACACAAGACCCATGGTGAGAGGAGACAGTACCACACTGGAAAATGTGTTGTCCTCCAGAGTTTTGTGCTCTGTAGTAGAGAAGTCCAATGAAGCAGCAGAAGAAATGTGAGCTGAAGGTTGCAAAGATGTCACAGGTAAAACTGTGCTGTATAGAGGTTTCTTATCCGTCACTCTGGCCTTCTGGCTGATAGGAATTGCTGAAGAGTGCCAAAAAGAAAGGTATTATTGTAATTCACAGGTTCAGATTTATTTCACGAGGGAAAGGCAAACTTGTAGGAAGAAACTCACAGTTACTGCCAGGAAATGATTTTTATTTTTTTTTTAACCCACTTTACCTACTACCAAATCTGTGGCTTTTTTTAAGCAAAAGCCCAAGAGATATAGAAAGTGCCTGTGAGTAAAGCTGAAGTGCTTTATTTCCTGAGAGCTGCGATAATTAGTGTGCTCAAGTAGAACACACGTAGACAGCTTTTGGAAGATCAGAGCTTGCAAGAGTTCCACAACTGTAAGTTGGTCAGCAAGTGTTCATTTCGTTTTGCCTCGTACTGCACATTTCTGGATGTGGGGTATAAATAGGAGCAGAGTTTGCTAAAAAAAAAATGGTCCCATTTGTGACCTCCTGCTACCCAAAAGATCTGACCCTGAGCACTTTAGAAAACCCATTTTGGGGAAAGTGCAGGACAAATCTCATGCAGCAGGGCCACATTGCACATATGTGTTCCAAGGGACACAGTGAGGAGTTGAACAAATGTGTTAGCAATATTTAATGGTTTCAGGAAGAAAGAAGCAGAGGAAAAAAGGAAGCACAGATTGAGATCAATGTGTATGTCCAACAGCTGAGATCCAGCACAGGCTCTGGGGTTACCCCATGGCTCTTTGCTAATACAAACAACCTAATTATTCATCCACCACTGATTTAAAAAGCACCAACATAAAAAACTCCATTTGCAGTGAAACACAAAGGATGTGTCTCATCACACAAAAATTCTCTTAAATTATTTTAATGGGTTGTGCATACCAATAGCATCTATTTCCCAAGCAATGTATAATATCAGTACATATGTATCCTTCCAGAACTCCCCAGCTTTCAGAAATTAAAATGCTGCTGATTTGAACATAAGAGGAAGAAAAAGAGAAGTCTGAGCTCTTTCAGAGGTGAATTTCCTCAAAGCATATCATCATAATGTTAAATATCTTGGTTAAACAAAACTGAGTAAAGGTTGGTATCCGTTGAGAAATCCTTGTGACTTCAGCAAAAGAGCAGCTTATCACTGTGGTTATAAAAACAAATATAACTTACGGAAGAAGCCTAAAAGAATTTAGGAGTTTAAAGACCCGTCATACGTCAGCTAAGAAATGATCTAAGGAAAGAGCGAAGCTCAATGAACTGACTCATCGAAAAAGTAGTTTGCAATACCAACATTTCAGCCCTGCTCCCATACAGAGGTCAAACCACGTACTGAGTATTTTCTGTTACCTTCTCTACTATCTGTGCTGCCCCCTCTGCTACTGCTAATGAAAATCACTAACAATCTTGACAATCCTATCTAATTTTAATGGCAAATAGGAGAAAATAGAACTGTTCAAACAACCTTATAAAGACAGCATTTAATGTTAATATAATAAGCTCATGCCAGAGTATTACAGTCAGAAATACTTCAAGTCCACTCCAAGGCTTTTTGCATTAGAATCCAGATAAAAACAACAAACCAATTCATCCCCAGCAAAATTTCAAGACCTGTGGAAAATGTGACCATGATCCAATAAAGATGAAGTCACTAAGCCATTAGATAATTAAACTTTATTTTGCCTTCACAGCTTCTTCCAGGCCTTTCTGGATGCACATCAGCAAATCCTTCATTGCAGCTGCATTGGTAAAATCCAAGTGTGTTATGGCACGATGCATCTGGGGAGCAGTCATCTTCTTTGCTTTTGCATTCATCATAATCTGTTGGGTATATTGAAGCAAAAGGCAAAGATGTAGAGTATATAAATGAAAACGTGATGGTCCTGAAACTGGAGGGCAGTCATGTTATCATGATATCATAGTGGGATTACACCTCTTAAAGTGTGACACTATTATACATGTCAGGCAGCTACTGGGCCCAGAAGAGGTGGGATACTAGAAGCACAGTCTAGAGGGCTACTGCAGGGCACTGACAAAATCTTCAGAATCTGTGCTACCAACGAGAGAAACATGTTTCAAAATTATTTTAAACAGAGCTCTCTGTGTACAGGGACTTGTTTCCACTAGTAACTTGTAAATCCCTCAATTTGTGACCACTGTTTCTAACATCTCTGTATCTTCTTCTCTAGAAAATTAATGTTAGTTATAGACAAAAAGACCAGTTAGTTTTGACCTTTTGGATCAGGAGTATCCCTGTTCTTATTTCATCTTTTGATGTTCTCTGAAAAAGCTTATTGGATGGATAAGCAGGAGCAATATAAGGAGGGAGAATGGCTTTTCATCCATCCGATACACAGATACTTACACCTCAAAAAATACAGATTCATAATAATAGGCTTTATTATTTTTCTGTTTCTGAAGATCCTCAAGCTGTTCCTTACCCTTTATGGAGACACTGCTTTTATCAATTGTGAAATAGGAGTTGTGTTCAAAGGCATCATGGAAAGCGGTGATGATGTAGTAGATATCCACATCTTCTGCAATCAGTAAATTGAAACTTACCACTGTGCTCCCATTAGTAATACCCATTATCAATACTTTAATCAGACCGGCATCCATCTGCTGAAGAACCTCAAGGGGCAGAGATTTATGTATCTGGAATAAAAACAAAATGCATGTGGAGATGGACAGATAGAGGCAATTACATATTAGGCTCTGTGCACTGCCCAGAAGAGAGCACTACACATTACAATTGTGCTTCATGCTCTGGAGGGAAGCAGCGGAAAATTGACCTTTTGCTTTATGATATTTCCACTCTACAGCAGCTGATGGATTTGGTAGATATTTAACCATGAATATTAAACAAGCTAAGTGAATAAGATATAGCTCATCTGTCCCTTGGCATAGGTCCTTGCCTCTAGTAAGAGAAAGGGAGGGAGAAGACTGCAAGAAGCTCCCATGTTCAGCTTCTCAAAATGCCACCATGGAAAGAGGGACAACTCAGTACAAGGAGGAGCTGCCAATGAAAGCAGAAATATCTCCAGACACTCCACGCTGCATATATATCTCAGAGAGCTCCCTCAGCTCGGGTACATTATATCTTAGAGTGGAACACCCTCAAGCCTTTCTTCACAGGTGATTTCTCACAAGAGCCAAGCAAAGAAAGACTATTTTTAATGCCTGGACTAGGGTAAAGAAAACAAGAAGGTGTTTAATTTCATCAGCACTGCCACACAGTTCAACCTCCTGTCTAGCTAGTCTTTGATTTGATTTCAGAAATATTTCCTTAAAGTCTTCCCTGAGGAGTATCGTATTATTTCTGCAAATTCTGACTGTCTTCAAGGCACACAGCCCTGACTCACAGTCCTCCTCAAGAGTCCAAGAGCCAGACTAGGAAATGGCTCTGTGCTATTCTGAATACATACAGTCACCCTCAAAGTATTGCAGTACTAAATCACAGCTGAACTCAGGTCAATCTAGAGAAATCAATAAAATAAACATTCAGGTTTTATATGGTAACCTTAGACTTCACTAGTGGCTGGAAAAAGAAAATGCCACCTTTTTCAAAGCATGCTAAGCCTTAGTCACAATACCCTCAGAAGCCATCTCCTTTACAACACTGGAGAGGAGGATGGTTAGCTTTCTGTTGGGTGGGAAAATACAGCCCTGTTTGAAGCTTTGCATCAGCTGGGCTGCTCAGCCTCTCAACTCTCCAGCTCGGATGGAGGCACCAACTGCTCTCAAAGAGATAGTCATACTGGAGCTGTCTGTGTGATCTCTTCCCTTTCCACCCTCCAAGGCTGGGTACCTCTGGAGGGCAGTCATTCATGGGAACACCTCCTGCTCCCACAGGAGAGCAGTCCATGGAACAGAGCATGTGGACATATGTAGGAGCCCTAGGGGAGAACATACAACAGCATTGGCATTTCCAGCACCATTCCCCTTCATCTCCAGGCCCAGCACCAGCCACAGGAGGAGAATACAGGTCAGATTGCACCATTTCAGAGGACCAACATGAGACATGACACAAGGCTAATATTAATTCACCTTTAAAGGACATGTTGAGAAAAAAGTTATACACAAAAATACAGCCTGTTTCTCAGAAATTCACCACAGAGACAAACTGGTAAATATCCACAAGTTTTCCCCTCAGTTCTTTCCTCCAGTTGCCCAGACAAGGGATCCAATGAGACTGCACAGGACTCCCTGCCTACCTGCACCTTCCAAGGGAAGGCAAGGCACACACACAGGCTTGCATGTCACGTCTCGCCCCAACATCTAACCACAGTGCAGATAGAGAGCATAGCTGAAGACCAGATGCCAGGGTAAGCCCAGACTGTGTGGTACCATCCATCCATGTCCTGAATTTTTCCATTAGAACTGTTTAGAATTTTAGAATTTCCATTAGAATGTTTTCTTCTCACAGATCCTGTATGTTTCTTAAAATCTCTCGTGTGTCTGGGGAGTCGTTTTACATTCTTCCACACTTAAAAATAGAAAGTGCAGCAACAGAAAACGTAGGACAGGACACAACTTTCAAGCCTGCACCAGGCAGGTAGTACAGGCTGTTCTGAGATATTGCTATTAAAATTACACTTAGAAATTGCCAGCAACAGTGCAACGGGAGACTGCCCACAGTAAAAGAGCAGCTCCCTGCAGCACATGATGGACAAATCCCACGCTATCCCTGTCTGAGCCTGGGATACACACAGCTTCCTCGCACATAACAGCCACTAGCTTCAATGAAGACCACAGAGAGATGGAAACAGTCAGAGAATCAACGAAATTTTTGTGGTTTCTCAGCAGACTTGCTCTTTGCCTTCGCTTTGCAGTGGTTGTCAGTCTCCCAGGAGATGCCAGCAAAGAGAAGTGACAAAGCAGCAGAGCAAGCACACCATAAGGACCAGATAAGAAGCACTTGGTCCAGGTGAGAGCTGGCTTTTGCTTTAAGCCCTCTCTATAGGGTACATCACTCACTTCCTTCCGTAACTCAAATTTCCAAAGAATTAAGGGTGCAGGTGGGGGCTACACTGCCATGACCTCCAACCCCTTCCTCCTCTACACATCTTCTGCAGGAAATACCTGGAGTAGCAGAGATGGATTTCAGCCAAGAGTTTAAGGCAGAGCTTATGTCAGTGCTGTAGTGCTCAGGGCTGAAGGCAGTGACTCCTACCAGGGAGAGCCTATGGAAGAGGCAAGGCAAGGGTCAGCGGTGGGAGCCTCATTTTCCTTGGGCCCACACACAGTGCTTGAGCATTTTATGCTGGATTCTCTCAATGATCACAGTTTTTGTTCACCTATGTGTCAAGCCTGACTTACCTGTCTACTCTTTCTCCAGTCCTCACTTACTTGTCTGCTACACATCATTCAGTCCTGCAGGTGTGCTGCAGCCCTTTTCTGAGCCATCAGAACTGATGTGTGTTGTATGCACTTGGTGGCAAGGTTACATTGCACTGAGCAAACCCCCTGCATGCACCTGGAAAGGGCTGCAACATGCATGGAAGTCTTACATAGCAAATCTTGCAGTGTCTCATGGGACATGCAGGCAGAGCTGGAAGGATGGAAAGAGCTAACGTCCCTGTGAAAGCCAAAGCAGACCACAGGCTATCCTTGCGAGCCCCAAAATCTCCTGTTTCACCAAGCCAGGGGGCCCTTGGGCCTCTTTTCCTCTCTTTTTCTGCTGTTTCACAAGCACGTACTGAAACGTTGGAGGTCAGCCCTAAGTTTCCATCTTTCATAGCTTTTGCCTGAACTTCTGGACATAAAATACACAAACCTGTGACATTCCCTTAGCTCATCCCCAATTTCACCTGTATTCCCTTCTCATTTACACTAAAGATTTCATTTTATCAGTGCTTCTTTTTACCTAATCATAAGATCATTATAGAATGGTTTGGGTTGGAAGAGACCTTAAAGACCATCTAGTTCCAACTGCCCTGCCAACCGACTTGGGAAAATTTTCTGGTTTTGTTTGTTTGTTTTATTTCTGGCCTTATTCACATCTTTCCTCACAAAGCAGGACTTCGAGCTTGAAAGGTGTCAGGGAACACTCACAATATTTGTATTTAGCCACTAGGTGACACTACAAAACCCTTTATCCAGAAGGCTACATGATTTCACAACAGGTACCACACCCTAGGTTATCAAAATGATGGTTGATGAAGTGGGGCTAGAAAAGAAAGAAAAGAAAGAGTGAACATTTTATAAAGAAATATTCAATAATATCCCTGTGTAACAGGATTTCTTGCTAGGCAAATAAATTATCTTGGGATCCATCATTGTATCTACAATTTCTGTACCACACAAAGGAACCATGAGCAATGCCAGCTCAGGAGAAAACAGTATGCCAGAGGAAGAGCCACAAGAAAGGGCGAGAACATAAGCAAAATTAACACCATCATCAAGGGAAGGGAATGTCCCTAGCTCAGGCAAGAAAAACAGGAGGCAGATTAAGTCCAAGTACAAGGTCAGATGGAAGACACACTGAGACCAATTTAACAGGATAGGAAAGGCCAATAGGTTTTTTGAGCAAAAGGAGAGTGGCAGACTCAGGCAGCCATGCTCACCCCATGGGTGGCTGTGGCATGCCTGGTGGGTTTTCTGGGATCACCCATCCATAGATCCCAGGCAAAATGTCAGCATTTCATTGGAGCTATTATGGGCACCTACACAGGCGTCTGCATGGCCAGCAGAGCAGGGAACACACTGACAGTCTGTAAACTGGAAATAAATAAGTAAAAGATACATTAATTTGAACAGAACCTTGCATGAAGCCTGTTTTTTCACTCAAAGAGAAAAACAAAAATCCTCCCCACTGTCCTTGTCTTGGGTGCACCTTCAGAGAGAAGGTACTAGAGCAGACATCTGCCCAGCTACCACCAGCAGCAGCTCTAAGGATGCCCCAAATTACAGATAAACCCAAATAACAAAAGGGGTGAAATTACACTGGAATAGTGAAACTGCCTTAATCCCTGTATCAACACTCATTCCGCATTCAGATAGCTTTAACTGCATTCATTTTAAGTGCATTAAGCTACAGCAAACAAAGTCTGTGTCACTTCCAAATGAGGGGGTCACCTTGATAAGGCAATATCATTTATTAGTTTCACACATTTTGTCAACTAGTTAAGTTTAAGAAACCCAACTTCAAAGCAACCATTTCCACTCAGGAATTTAATACATCTCAGTGAATGAATTTTCAATTCAAACCTTTTGTTTTCCTGATTAATTTCTTGGAGACAAGCCCTAGCTGCCATGATATTCTTCTTGGCTATGGCTAAAGACAGGCAGAGCAAAACCCAAGAAGACTAAAATACTTTCTCACCCTTAGCTATGTTGTTTCTCAGTTGCATTTCAAGAAGGGTGGTGAAACTGGACAATGACAGGACAAGCTGTCATATCAAGTTTTTACTTCATTCTCATCTACACACTATTTAAAGGATGGTATTTCCATTTTCTGTGCTGCCAATTTAACTACATGGCACTTAAGTGCTGGGGCAGCTCTACGCTGAAGAACATTACCTACATTAGGATTATAAATCCTCTCAATTGTAGGTGGTGACTTCAAAGAGGTTAATAAAAAATCTCTGGCAAAGTTTATTTAACTGGAACCTGATAATGCTTTTAAAGCCCATGAAACTTTACTGACTTACTTTAAATGATCAATTTCTGACCCTTATAACCTGGAAAGAAAATAAATATGAAAAGCTTTCTGTTCTCTTAAACTTTCTTTTCTTTGGCATCTAAAACCACATTTGTGCTAAAACACTCACAGTGTATTTTGCCATATACAGTAGCTATGCAATTATAGCCTGCACAGAGTGGCTCAGAGGTTGACGGAATCATCACTAACACACCTTGCCAGCTCATCCATGAAAACAGTGCACTGGAAAAAGGCGTGAGTTCCTTACAAACATGAGTGATCATTTTCTGCTTGAAACTTTGAGAACTGGGTAAAACTTGAGAGAAAAACTTACTTTGGTTCCCTTATGTAATTATTTTACAAATATTGCAAATATATTTGCATCTGTGGATTAAGGTATCTGACTGAATATAGACAATATATACATTTCAGTCCACTTTAATACTCTGCTGCTCCAAAACAGCCTGGGGCAGAGACTGATGCTGAATGAGAGTGAGGTCAGTGGAGAATTGCTCCCTTTTCACTTTGCTAATCACGTCACTCTCATTTTGCGGCTGTTTTCCTGATGTGACAGCTTGGGGCTGAAACAACTCTGAGAAAGCTGTGCTCCGCTAACACATCCAAAAAGGTGCAAACCAGCAATGACCAGTGGGAAAATTATTTGATATCGAAGAAAACATCATGCACAGCTAAGTGGATCATGCTTTACCCTCCACGCAGTTGTCCCTAACCCCGCGCTGGCCTGACCTTTGCCAGAACACACGCTGTTGTCAGTGCACCCACTGCTGACAGCTGCATGGCAGTGACCGGTTCTAACTCCGTACACAGCGAGAGTCTGGGGAGGCCTCTGCAGGATTGAAAAATTCATACAAATTTCAGCAGCAATGGATTTATCACCACAGTTATCAAGGCCTCTGAAAACACAGACGGTTAAGGACCAATAAGGAAGGCAATAGAGCTGCACAGAATAACCAGCAGTTTTCCAAGCACAGGTGTGTTTGGGTAAGCACCAGCGGGAATAAAATTCTGATGAATTCACTAAGAAATGAGGAGAGTCATACTGTCAAAGGCAGTGCCTGAGAATTACAAGACCGTTAAAGGCGCAGCTGATATCACAGCGTGCTTTGATAGCCTGTGCTCTGATTAGAAGTGAGGGCAGAGATAACTTACAAAGAAACAACTCCCTTTCCAGATACCCGGCTACAAAAGTAAGGATGATTGTAAGAAATATCAGCCTTAAGGTACTATAACAAAGAGCAACCATCATAGAATCATAGAATCATCTAGGTTGGAAAAGACCTTTAAGACCATTGAGTCCAATCATTAACCTAACACTGCCAATTCCACCACTAAATCATGTCCCTCAGCACCTCATCTACATATCTTTTAAATGCAGCTGTGCAGGGTAAGGCTATTAGAGGACTTTGCAAATATTCATTAAGTTTTCACCACACCCCTGAAGAAAATCAGTAAGCCAGTATAACCAGGTATGAGAAGAGAGGAGATGGAGGCACCAGAGAATCCCCAAATCCTGATCTCAATCTATACCACAGCTGCACACTCATCCTGTGCTCTCAGACACTCTGGGGTACTCATGTCCTACAGGTGCATCAAAGGATGCTCATGCGGCTTACAATCTTCATGGGAAAAAGATTGTACACGTGGTTTCATTGACACCCATAATAAGTCACATCTTTCTAAGCCACTTACTTCATCCACAAAGAGCTGTGTGAAGTTTTGATATTCCTCGCTGCTTATATTGCTAAAGCCCGAAGAGTATTTCACATTTGTTATCCGTACTGTGCCACTAAGTTTCTGTACATCTGTAAAGTAAGAAAAAGACAATTTAAATACATGTTCCCTGGCCTAGTCCATGGACAAGTGTGTGACAGTCACTAGCAAGCCTGGTGACAATGGGTATGGATCAACTCATAACTGCAGAAGGTGAGCCCTCTGAGATGTAGCCAAAACCCCAAATGCCTACGCATAACCACTCAGCACCTTCGCCTGCCCTCTGTGATGCCTTGATGACTCTCTGCTGTAGTGACCTGCTGTAGGTCTTACATCTGTCAGTTCTGTCTTGGATGCTCTGGGCCATTTGAAATATTGCTCTGCGGCTATGTTCAGGAGCACCAATTGCTCTCCTAGACTCAGCAAGCTGTCCCAGCTCCCTCTACATAAAATGGAGCAACATGACTCCTTCCAGAGGGCAAGTCATTGCAGCACCAAGGTCCTCCCTCCAACCTCAGAAGAAGGCTAGACAGCTGTCTGAGATTAGGTATCTACATTTTAGACAGCTATTGTAGGATAAGATGAACCCCAACAGGGTGCACATTTCCTCCCTGAAGTTATATCTGCTGAATAATATTAAGGCAGTCTCAAATGTTTTAGTTTATTTCTTGATACCACTGGTTTTGACATTGCTACTACAGACACTGAAGATAATCACGAGTAGGAGAGAAAGGGCTTCTCAAGACATGATCCATATCCCTAGCATCTTTCTACTGGCTAGCCAGGCAAGCTGACTGTCATCACTCGATACCATGACCATTGCCAGCCAATTGTCTTCACACTGCCTTCCAACTGCTAACAGATCATCACTCCTGGCACATGAAGATCTTACATTTCAATGCTTTGTATGAATACTGGATAGTCTTCACCAAAGACTTCAAGAACTCTATCATTTGGCTAAGAACTAAGTTTCTGAAGCGAGTTACCAGTCTTTACTTCCTGGTGTACAAGCTTGCTTTCCTCCCTATACATACCTGTCCTGATTCCAACAGTATGTAAGGCACCAGCTTCCAGCTCTGAGACTGACAGACTCCTATACTGAGTTTTAGTCTCTCATATCAGCTGCTTTTTCTGAAGCAGTAAGAATTGAAAAGCAGGGCTCTGCATAAACTATGTGGACCATGTTACATCAGGCTTAGTTCTAGTCACATTGGGAACAATAATCTTTTGAAGTGTAATAGGTACTAGAAGAAAAGAAATAGTCATCAAGTAAAGCTTTGCGGGGGAGAGGTGAAAGGTGTGCCTGCCTAAAGCAAGCCATCAAAGCATGTTTGCATTATCTCAGTGTACTTCTGATCCCAAAAGAACCTTACCATCATTGGTCAGTTCAAAGGATTCAGGTGGGCTTTTTGCTACAGCTCATCCTGTCATGTGAACATAGGTATTTAGGAGATAAACCAAATTACCTATGTGATGGTGAAAGAGAAAAATGTTCTGAATAATTTTTGAATTTAAAAAAAAAAAAGTTATGAAAATTTATGACAGACTATGAAGAGTTGACTAAGGGTGACCCTCCAGGTCAGAGATGTTGCCACAAGGAGGAGCTATATATTAAACTTCATGAAATACGGATTTTTGCCCTCTGCATTTCCTGCCCCAGGCTAGTGAGACACCACTGTGGTGGCTCTTCCTCTTGCTCCCCAGGCGTAATCCCTTCACAAGCTGCTTTCCCAGCAAATGCACTTGGCTGAGTATTTGATTCATCAGGAAAAGAAACCAAGTTTTTATAAACTGAATTTGTTTGTGTAGAATTCTTCAATTTGTTTTCCAGATGGGGGAAAAAAAAAAGACTTTTGTTTATTTGTCAGTTAAAATTAGCTATTTTCTTTTTTTTTAATTAAAAGGTTTTGTTTCCATTTTTAAAAATCCAAACACATTTTTATTCTCTTCCCTACATTGAAAGGGGGAAGGAGGAACACAAAATGAAGCAGTAAATGGAGTTTTTCAATTTGGGACACATGTTGTTCAGTCCAAAATTATTTGTTTCCTCTGTTTGATGACTGAGGTCTCAAATCAGTTATTTGCCTGGCTCTGTTCCCAGGTCTCACCCATGCCAGGCAGAGCAAAGGATACAAAATGAAGAAAATATAAGACAAAAGCTGAACAGGGCCATGGGCGTGGCTGTGCAGAGCTCAGCAGGACTGGAGAAATGGACACTGGCACTGGTAATAAGGACTGGTGGTACAGTAGAGGATGGAGAGGCAGCAGAACTGACCTTACATGGCTGAAAAAAGAGGTTTTCCAAGGAGAAAGGAATGAGGGGGAACTAAAATTGGGGCTGGATGAGTAGAAACCCCCAAGAACAGGCGATCAGAGGGAAGGAGAAGAGAAAGGACCAGAGGGGTGTGCAGGTTGGGATTGGACAGATGTGGAGGGCATGAGAGGCAGAATAAGGATAGCAGAAACAAAACTGAAATACGTATCACCCACTAACACGTAAAAGCAATAAAATAAAATACATCTAGTGCTGGCCAGAGACAACAGCATTCCTGTCCCAAGCAAAACCATACTTTAAAGGCCAAATCTGACTGTAACCTTGAAATACGACTAAGCTTCAATCAACAGAAAAATCCTCTAATTAGCTGCAATACATCTGCCCAAATCCAAACAGATTAAGTCCTCACCACCAGCCAAGCTACTCTTAATTACAGCTCTCGAAAAGTGGCTCACAGGTTTCCATGCAGCTCCTGTCCCACAGGACAATCCGTGTCCTGCTGAGAGGAATAAGAAGGCAGGTCGTTTGCCTTCCCGGGTTTCTAAAGTAACTCTACAGGCAGCTGCTACTGCAGCACCCTGATGCCAGAGCATGTGGGAGAAACCAAGATGTGTGGCCAAAGGGCAAGCACCATGTTTCGATGAGCCATGGTCAGTGCAATGTATGATTTGCTTCATCTGCTTAGAGATTAAGAAATGTAACATCGATAAAACTAACCGCAAAATTACCAGAAGGAGAAATTATTTAGAAATGCTGATTTAGGAAAAAAGTGTTGATTGATTATAATTAATTATAATAAATAATTTTTACATGGCAAAATTACTTTCAGACTCCTTCAGCCCAGACCACTGATTCCAGCCACCATCTTTCCCAAGTCTGAGTGAGGCTTTGCTTCTCATGAAGTCAAATTGCTATGCATGCAGGTCACTGATGGATGCATACTCACTGTGGTCCATGGTTGTTCCTGGTGTTGGGCTGGGAGCTGGAGAAGCACCTGGCAAAGCTGGTGACCCCAGGGCTCCAGTGTATTTCTCAGACCAAGAGCTGTTCTCTCTTCCTATCTCTATATGTGGTCTGAGAGTGGTGTTGAAGGTGGGAGCTCCAGCATCCTCTGTAGCTGGAAGACCTGTTCTGTTGCCACCGTGAGAGTCAATCTGAGGCACATCAACAGTTGTGTGACTTCTGGTGGTAGCTGCGGCTGTTTGATTTGGAAACACTAGCAATGGCGAAGTGAGTTGCTCTTGCCTGGCTGTGCTCATGGGTGCATTTGTGAGAGCAGCTGCTCGCTCTGATGGACCAGGGGAAGCCTCTGCCACAGAGCTTTGCTGCAATGGACTTACAGTAACTTGCTGCTCTGTGCTCATGGTCACTTCCTTCTTGTCTGTGACTCCTGTGGCTGTGGGGCTGTTGTCCTTGCCAGAGCCCATCTGTGGTGCCAGGCTTTTTTTCCAAGGGACTGGAGCAGTGCTGGTGGGAGAATGATCATGGGGTGCTTGCTTGTCACTCAGGAGCAATGCAGCAGGGAGATGTATGGCAGTGCTTATCTTGGAGTCTACAGCAGCCACCATCTCAGTAGTGACAGAGGAAACAGGATTTGCAGGGCTTACATCTTGAGGAGCAAACTCTGTGCTGTTTGCTGTTGCAGGAGCCATCGTTTCAGCAAGAGGGTCCACAATCTCACCTGCAACACAGCAAATGCACATTGAAATGGGGCCTCAGATTGGATGAGGAGGGATCAGGGTCTGGCCTGAAAATGGGACTGAGATCATTCAGCCATGCATCATGACAATACAGAAACAGGTCTCAGGTATTTCATTAACACATTGCAGCATATACAATTTTTATGGTTGTGAATCTGATTTGTGCCTACACAAAGCTGCAGATTTGATTGCCAAGTCTCCACTTCTGGTTGGCAGGCCATGGATTGCTACAGTGGGAGGAAACCAGCCACCGACATGCCAAAAGAGGAAAAAGTACACCTCGTGTTGCTCAGCATTCCACTAATCAAGGAGTATCTCAGAGAGATTTCATCTGAAGATACATACAGGGTTCACCTTCATGTTCAGAGACCACATATACTCCTTCAGCCAGAGACTGCAAAGGTGCATCTATATACATATGGTGTGCAATATAAACAGTTGCAATAAAAGCAGAGGTAAAAATCCACAATGTATTCCAACCTTTCATGGCAAAGGGAAACTACATGCCAGTCTTTTGCTCACCCTCACAATTTCTTCCAGGTCGGGATGGATTGACATCCGTGGTTGTCCTGCACCTGCACAGGTACGAGCCCATCAAATTGATACACTCCGCAAACACAGAGCAGTCATTCTCAGTGTGAGAAGCACATTCATTCCAGTCTGTAAGATTGAAACCAGAACATTGATCAGACAGTCTCCCTCCTGGGTTGATTAATCTAGAAATAATCATAATAGTTCTTTCTTCAGTTTTTTAATTTATGAATGTGGTCTTCCTTTTACATCATTCACCTGACAGCCAGGCTCTGAGTGCTGCAGAACACTAGCTGTGCTGTCATTCTCTCAAACAAAAGTACAGCCTTTGTCCTTGTACTCTGGAAAATATTTTCTCCAGGTAAAGACTTTTTAAATAACTTTTTTTTAGAAGTAAACACTTCTTTGAAGTGAAAAAAATATTGTAGGTTTGTACTATAGCTATATCAAAAGCATACATTATACCAAGTTCTGCATACATGACCTCCAGATGCATCAGGTAATGAATAAATCTGTTGCCACTAGTTAGCAGCAGATAGAATATTAAATAGAGACTTAATCCAAATAATCTTCTGCATCAAATTAAAGGTAAATGCAAGTAACTCCCATGAGAAGCACTCTTCATTTCTTAACAGAGGAAGTGCTACCGGCAAGAATTCTTTTTATAAAAGATTTCTTCCAAAGCTAATACTGTAAAACTGTGACCCTCTTTCTGGTAGCCTCAGAAAAGAGATCCTAGTTCATCAATGCATGAATATACTCTAAGGGTGTTCCTTATGTCTCATTTCAGCTGCTCTGAATGAGTTAGAGATGCTTATTTCACAGAATTATAGACCTATTTTACTGCTGAGTCTCATCACTCTCAAGAGATTTAGGTCTGTAGTCTTATATTACCATTCACACTCTGTTCCAGTAAATGCAAAGGCCAAGTTAATGCTTTGGACATGAATAATCTCAGTGAATCCCATGTGAGCCCTCCCTGTGTGTGCTCACTTGTGCATACACCTTCACTGCCTCAGGGCCCTAAGTGAGTGAGAGCAGAAAACTAGACTGAAAACTGTGTCTTGGGACAAATAATTCTGATCAGAGCCCAGAAAATTGTTTTGGACAATGCATTATTGTAAGCGCTGGTTTTGCAAACATGCCGAGATTAATCATTGTGATCATTTCTCAGAAAAAGAAAGGAAAGCTCCATTCTAGAAACAGAAAGCACAGAGCAGGCATGTGCATGTACACACATGCCTTTGCCTTTCTGCTTGCAGACAGCCCTCCCCTTTTACTTCCTTCTAGCTAATATTTCAATTCTTTTTCCTTTTTTCATAATTAGATAATTGTTGTATATATGATTTTTTTCATTTGGCAATTTCATGTGCCTATGGCCATCACCTGCCTCTTATGGCCCAGCCTAAGCCACTTAGAGGGAATACAGAAATATGCAGGATTGGCTGAAGCTCCAGCAATGAAAGTGCTCTCATTAATGCTTTGCTATGCTATGAAGTAATTGTGACTCCTGATGGCTTTGAACATCATCTGAGAGATGCTCCCATGCTAACAGCCACATAAATTACATTTACTGGCTCCATTGTCTCTGAGGGATTCCTTTCTCATCACTTAGCATGGTTTTTTAAGCAAATTCCTTCACCTCTGATGGCCACACTCAATCACACATCAGGTGAAAACACTTATGTTCTCTTCTCAGTGCTCACTGGCCCTAATACACGACTCACGCACACACATGCACACACAAGCTCTACTTTTTAACTCTACAACCATTATATCTCAGCCACAGTGTGCTCTGTGCTCTTCTTCTGCACTCTTGGCATCTCTCTGGCCTTTAATGTTTGGCAAACGCCTTCCCCACACATACACCTCAAGCAACAGTCTAACTCCAAAAATTACATAAAAAACACCCTTGTGTTCACTCTGAATACCTATTATACCTGTAAGAGATACATGTAATGAGTAAAATTCCTTGCCTAATGATGTTGCAGATGCTAAAGGTTTGCACGACTTCACAGGGAACCCATGGAGGAGAAATCCAAAGAAAACACTTTGGATACAGGGAGTCCTGGAGCCGAAAACATTTGGTGAGTAAGATAGTGTTAATGAGAGGCATCGTCTACACTTGCTGTATTCTTATACTTCTCCAGAATTTGGCTCCTGGATGCTACTGAGGATGTGATATTGTGCTAGATGGATCTTGGGATTGACTCAATACAGACCCCTTTCTTTTTTCTTATCATGCCTCACACAACAGACAGACCTTTTAGTGTCTCTATTCATCATGACAGTAAACTTAATAATTCATGAGTCTTCAAAGAGAGATGCAATTGCTCCACTCCCTTCAGTTGAGCTATCCCTTCTGACTCTCAGCCTTTCTGTTTCAAAGTTGAATTCCCTGCTCTGCCACTGTCACTAAACCAAGCACGTAGCCTTTTGGTGGCCACAGAGAATCCAGGTGGCATTGCTCCACTGGTGCAAGAGGATCTGTGTCTTCTTGCTGTCAAAGGGTACATCCCAGGGCTCTTAGAGCTCGGGAAGATAAACAGTCCATTATACAAATCTTCCCTTCATGTGCTGTACTCCTTTGCTTTACATTTTCCACATCTGACTTCAGGAAACATGTCAAACAATGGACAAAGCTAAGAAATAGACCTCTTTTCTCTACCTCTAAGGAGGAGTGTCTCACACAGCATCCTCCTGAAAAAGCTGGCAGCCCATGGCTTGTACAAGTGCACCCTTCACTGAGTTAGAAACTAGCTGGATGACTGGGCGCAGAGAGTGGTTGTGAATGGTGCGGCATCCAGTTGGTGTCCAGTGACCAGTGGTGTCCCCCAGGGATCAGTACTGGGCCCAGCTCTATTCAACATCTTTATTGATGACCTAGATGAGGGAATCGAGTCTACCGTTAGTAAATTTGCGGATGACACCAAGCTGGGGAGCAGTGTCAACATTCTGGAGGGTAAGAAGACGCTGCAGAGGGACGTGGACAGGCTGGGTCAATGGGCTGAGGCCAATGGTATGAGATTCAACAAGGCCAAGTGCAGAGTCCTGCACTTTGGCCACAACGACCCCATGTATCGCTACAGACTGAGGGATGAGNCACTTAGTGGCATGGTCTAGCTGATGTGGTGGTGTTAGGTCACAGGCTGGACTTGATCATCTCAGAGGTCTTTTCCAGCCTTAATTATTCTGTGATTCTGTGATTCTGAGTGGAGGAGCTGGCTGTGTTCCTGGCTAAGTAAGTGGTGCTACTGGAAGCCACCTGGTTTTCTGCAATTAAAGCCCAGAGCTACTGTACTCTTTTGATCCCAGGATCAACAGCATTTGTAAAGTATTTTGGCACACATCAGGATCTTGCAATTCACTATCTGCTACCACTGTAGTATTTGTAGGCTTCAGGTTAAATTGTCACTTCTGCATTTTTCCAGTCCCATTCTCCTTAACCTCCATACGCTCTATAACTGCAAAGGGAGCTTTCTTTGAGCACAGTAAATAGGCTTTTAAGGGCTCAGTACACTGGGAGAGAAGAATAACCCATTCCGTTGGCTTTGGCAACTTTCTGAACTCTGGTTGGCTCTGACAGCTGGGAAATCCAAAGCCAGAATTTAGCCCTTTGAAGATAAAAATGGTGATTAGTGAAGATCAAACAAAGGCCTAGTTTAACATAAATTCCATGCGTGTTTCTTTAGTCCTATTCACTGAGGGGACATTTGGGAATTTATCTGGCTGGATTTCTATAGTGAAGATGTCAGATTTCTTTTCTTAAACCCTGGCCCAAATACAGCCCCACAGCCTTGAAGTACAAATCTGTCTAGAGGGCATGTGTATCTAAAGGCTACAAATATTCCACAGTAATCCTGTCTGCAATTCAGTGCAAGAAAGATATGGCAAACTTCCAACTGCTCACAAAGAGAAGAGGGAGGAAAATTAATAGGGAAGTCAAAGGCTCCCCTCCTCCTTACACACAGGGGAGGGAAGTAGTGACTGTAGGTACCTGGGGGCAGTCGATGCTCCTTTGTCCAATCCCTTCTGGGCTTATGGATAAAAGCCCATGGAGGAGTTCTCACGTCATGGTTTTCCCTCCAACAAACCACATGCTTTGTCTCGCTAGAAATTACTTTTCATGGAGAATGCTGGTGAAACTGTGCATGATCAAACTATAAACCAAATATTCTTGTTTGAAAAAAATAAATAAATTACCTTCTACTACAGTGTTTTGTTGATCCACCACAAGTGCTGAGCCGTTGTGGAGGTAAGAAAGCATTGGGGCAAATATGGAGGCATCAACTGGAAACTCAGGATCCTGCACAGTGATTCTGAGCCTCACAATAATGCTTCCAGCTTGCAGGGACTCGGTCTGGACTTTCAGCTTCCCAGATTTGTATAAAGCAGAAATGTTGGGTGGAAATGAATTTTCAAGCTGAGCAAAGGGAAAGAAGCACCAACAATTAGGAATCCAATAGGAATAGCTCCTTTAAAAACTAAACTATGGTGGTACCATTTTAAAGACATATATGCACAACGTAGAAAATGTTGTCAAACAGAAGTTTCAAAGTTTTTCTGAAATCTTACTTGTCACAGATTATTGAGGCACAGAGAAGTGTGAACCTCCTTGGTGCATCTAGATACCCTTGAAAATTATACCCATCTGGTCTCACAAGTTAAATGTACTTTTGGCTCAAGGGAGAAGCACTCCTTCTGCCCTTGTCTGCCTGCATCAGAGCTGAACTGGCCTGGTAAGTCTACATGGATCAGACCCTTGATGTCAACTCTGCATGTCACGTAAGTCTCCTATATACTCACCTCTGCACTCCCAGAAACTGGAACTTGGTCATCTCCACTGCTGCTGGAGCGGACTGACTTGATTTTGACTACTACCAGCTAGCAGTCCCCCAGACAGTACCCAGACAGAGTTTGACACTCAACATTGGCCAGGGGCCAGTCCCAACAGACAATCCGAGTGTGATCACCATATTTTGGAAGACCCAACTGCATGGATGCAGGCTATTTCGTGCTGATTGGTGTTAGTGCCAGAGAATGATTAAGTAAGTGTTTCATTTACTGGTATGGTCATAGTTTTAGTTCCCAGGGAATATTAGGAACTCACCAGTTCAAGCCCAGCCTGCAGCTGAGTCCAATGACAAAGAAATCTCAGGATCAGAGATAAGAAAAATGGGGGTGGAAAACTTCATGAAAATGTGTTTGAGATAGCCCAGCTTCAAGGGAGTATCCCAATTACACCATGGTTGATTACCAAACTGTTAAGTAGACACACCATTTGAACAAATAGTGTTACTTTGAACATTAAAGCTGGTATTCTGCTGACAATATTTGAGCTGTGCAGGAGTTGGCAGTTTTACCTTACACCACTAGAAGGCATCTCCTTGCTTAAGCCTTTTATTCCTACATACATCTTTTTAAAGCATGCCTTTGAGCACGCAGTGCAACCCCATAAACCAACACAGCTTTGTTCCCATTCAGCCAGACTTTGCTCCAAAAATTCCTACAAGCAAGCTATGTAACTGGTCTAAGTTCAAATCAGGGTGAGGAGGCAA
>WEIS01022381.1:0-16578 GCA_013389965.1 Todus mexicanus | reverse complement strand
TCTGCCCCCACTCCAGCACCTCGGTATCTGAGCCTCCATTTCCACTCCTGAGCTCTTTGCTGAGGCTTTGGGCTCACTCTGCACCAGGATCACGATATCATCTACGTTGGAAAAGACCTGTAAGATTGTCCAGTCCAACCTTTAACTCTTCATCTTTATCACCCCTAAGACATCTCCCCAAGCACCTCATCTCTACATCCTTTAAACGCTTCAAGGGANGGCCCACGGCCGCCTCCGCCCCCTCCACGGTTCCCGGTCTCCGCCCCCGGGGCCTTACGAGGCCTGTGGGGCCTCCCCCGGTTACCGGTAGCCCGAGGCCTGGGCCTGCTCCCCCGGCCTCTGTGGGTTTCATCCGCGGCTTGGTTCCCTCTGGTGAAGACCGCAGCTGGAATGTTGTGTCCAGTTAGAATCAGGGAATGTCTGAGGTTGGAAAAGCCCCTTGGGATCAGCGAGTCCAACCCTCAACCCTACTCTGCAAAGTTCACCCCTAAACCATCTCCCCCAACACCACATCTAAACGTGTCCAGTGATGGGGATTCAACCCCCTCCCTGGGCAGCCTATTCCAGGAGCTGGCTGCTCTGGATGGCAACAATTTTCTCCCTCCTCTCCAGTCTAACCCTCCCCTGGTGCAGTTTGGAACCATTCCCTCTGGTTCTGTCGCTAATTCCCTGGGAGAAGAGCCCAGCCCCAACCTCTCTGCAATGTCCCTTCAGGGAGCTGCAGAGAGCCATGAGGTCTCCCCTCAGCCTCCTCTGCCTCACACTAACCAGTCCCAGCTCCTTCAATCTTTCCTCATCAGATTTATTCTCCAGGCCCTTCCCCAGCTCCGTTGCCTCCTCTGCCCCCACTCCAGCACCTCGGTATCTGAGCCTCCATTTCCACTCCTGAGCTCTTTGCTGAGGCTTTGGGCTCACTCTGCACCAGGATCACGATATCATCTACGTTGGAAAAGACCTGTAAGATTGTCCAGTCCAACCTTTAACTCTTCATCTTTATCACCCCTAAGACATCTCCCCAAGCACCTCATCTCTACATCCTTTAAACGCTTCAAGGGATGGCGACTCACCACCCTCCCTGGGCAGCCTGTGCCAATGCTGGGCAACTCTTGCAGAGAAAAGAATTTCACTGCAGCACCAACACCCGGCAGCGGTTCACGGGGTGATGCTCGGTATCGGCTGACCCCGGTGCCGGGTCTGGTTGTGGGATGAGGCTTCTCGCTCGCATTGGCCTCCCCAGTAAAGATAATTCTTGTGGCTCCCAGTGTTGCATCTTTATTTCATGTGGCTGGTGGGAAGGGGAGGTTTTGCTGGTAACGAAGCCGCCGCTCCGGTTTCTTCCCAGTTCTTAAACCTGATGGGATCTGCGCCGCGCTCGCTGACAATCCGGGTAATGCCATCGCATGTTCATCTCCACATCCTTCCCCAAGTGGGAGAACGGGGTTTATTTACACGGGGTTGTTTTGCTTTATTCCAACGCTGCCTTTGCTGAGCACCAGGGAAGGCGAAGGCAAAGGAATTCACCTGCAGCTGGCCCCGAGCAAACGTCCTGTCTCCAAACAATGGAAAATTCTGCTCTGGATGCAAACGTTGATCCTAAACGTGCTGCCTGAGGAGCAGACCCTGCAGTTTGCATCCTGGGGCATCAAGGGCATCCCCGCAGAGAGGTGGGAGATTTAGCCACAGACGTGCCCAAGCTGAGGTGGGATCGTGTCCTCGGAAGCCAACCTGAGAAGAACAGGCTGGAATCCGGCTGGTGATGGAGCCAGGAACTCTCATCATTTCCAGCTCCTGCTCCTTGCCTATCTTGAAAAATCAGTTCATTTTCCGATTAAAAATAAAACCACACACGTCACGACTCCAGCAACTCGGGCCGGGCTGTTGTGCTGTTTATTTTTAAAAGGAACAATAAAGCGGCTGAGTTATTGTGACACCTCCTGCGTCTTGCGCGGTGCCTTTTTCCCTTCGACGTCTCTGTATTAGTGAAAACTGTGACAGCTTCATGCCAAGGATTATTAATAGTGCTGGCAGGCTTCGTGTCCCTGCAGAATAAGGGCTGGAAAATAGGGTAAAGAGTCTCCCCACAGCTAGTCCCTGGTCTGGGTCCTCTTGTTTACATGCAAAGGAACGGAGCCACTCGAGCCTGGGCTTTGCCCGAAGGCAGAGAGCTGCAGGTTGTACTGGTGTGTGCAGGGACCAGACTGGGTCGGTGCTGTCCCGTGCAAAGCTGAGGCCTCTCTGCTGAGCTCTACCTTCTGTAGGAGGCACCGGAGAAAGTCTGGAACACATCACTGGTTCCCTGCCAGGCTTGTCACCTTGCTGCCATGTGGGGTCAGGAAGGAACAACGGGATGCAGAAGGATTTGGTCTTCAACACGTGATGGTTCATGATATGCCAGGCTTGGGTTGAGAGCCCCCAGCATAGCCCAGCAGGTAATAGTCCTCGCTCCGTTACGGGAATTAGGCGTCGATTAGAGAGGCGATGATGTTAAGTGCAGGAGAAAGGTGCAGCATGCAAACAGAATCACAGAATCACAGAATTATTGAGGGTGGAAAAGACCTCTGAGATCATCGAGTCCAGCCTATGACCTAACACCACGACACAGAGCAGGACAAACCCTGAGGTGAGATCTGCGGGGTGGGATCTCCTTCACCAGCTCACGTAGGTGTTACAATTTCTTCTTTAACTCCAACGAAAGGGTTTTTTTTTCTGGTTGAGGTAAAGCAGCGGAGCTGTCACAGAGCAGCCTGAAACAAGGGGTATTCCTAGTGGTGGTGCTGCCAGAGTCATGACGGGGTTCTCCTTGATACAGGCTCTTCCTGCGGTTGATGGACTTCTTTAAACAACAAAAACCACAAGAAGAGATCAAACTTCCCAGAAGATGATACAGGAATGTGCATCTCCAGCCTTCCCAGTCCTGGGGAAAGCCTCCGGAGCCTGGCTCCCACCATCCCATGCTGCCTCCCGTCCCTCCCTTCCAAGCGGGACATGAAATGTTCCTTTATTGGCTTCAACACTGGCTACGAAATGTTCCATTTTATCTTTTCTTCACCCCCCCTTCCCCATCCCCCCCCCCATTACTTTCTTCCAGGAAACGCGCTAATTTATGGTACAATCTTGGCAAATCCCGAGCCAGGGGAACACAAACTTGCTTGTGTCTGGTAAATGACTCTTTAATGGGCCCGTCTCCAAGCCGGGCAACGTATCTGCAGCTGAAGAAGGGGGAATTATGACGTTGCCCAAGCAGTGGCCTGCATGTGAATATAGCCCAGGCATGGCATCGTGTGGAGGGACCTTCCTGACACCCACCCTGCTAAGGAAGGGGATGCCCAGAGCCTATCTCAGCCCTGCCTCGGGGTTTTCCAGCGTGGGAAGGGAGCTCTGAGCCCATGTGTGGGAGATCTCCAAGTGAACCAACCTTTGTGTGCTACGAGGCTGTTTTAGGGAGGTGCTGGAAAGCTGATGCTGGAGCAGACGCATCCCCCCAGCTCCCCCAATACCTCACGCCAAGCTCTCATACACCCTGGGTTGGGGTTGGGCTGAGCTGCTGGTGGGTTTCCAGGGAACGTGTCTGCTCCTAGGGATGCCAGGCTGCCCTTTGGAGGGGCCACAGAAGGACTTGGCTGCTGATGTGGCCAGGGGACAGATGCTGAACAGCCACATGGGGTGGGAGGCTGGTAAAGGGATCTCCAGGATGGGGGAGACCAGGATGTGGGGGTTGAAGGAGTCGCTTCCAGCTCTCTCGTGACACCCTGCTTGGTGTCAGCCTTGCAGGGAGGAAAGGGTTGTGCCTGAGATATGCATGGGGATCTCGCAGCATCTACCCTGAGCTGTGTGCCCTCAGCACCACGTCCACACTGGGCTTTGCCTTTCACCACATCCTCAGCCTCTGGGCTTGTCTGGGTGGAGAGCAGGGGCAGGATTGGGCCTCTCTGGTGCCTCTGCGCTGGTCTCCTGCCCTTGGAGACTGGAGGGAAGATCTTGACATCACTCCCACTTCCTATGACACCTTGAGTGTTGGGTTCAGTTCGGGGCACCTCAATCCCAGAGAGATCTCGAGGGGCTGGAGCGGGGGCAGAGGAGGCAACGGAGCTGGGTAAGGGTCTGGAGAATAAATCTGATGAGGAAAGATTGAAGGAGCTGGGACTGTTCAGTGTGAGGCAGAGGAGGCTGAGGGGAGAGCTCATGGCTCTCTGCAGCTCCCTGAAGGGACATTGCAGAGAGGTTGGGGCTGGGCTCTTCTCCCAGGGAATTAGTGACAGAACCAGAGGGAATGGTCCCAAACTGCAACAGGGGAGGGTTAGACTGGAGAGGAGGGAGAAAATTGTTGCCATCCAGAGCAGTCAGCTCCTGGAATAGGCTGCCCAGGGAGGGGGGTGAATCCCCATCCCTGGCCGTGTTTAAAGGGCGTTTAGATGTGGGGTTGGGGGAAATGCTTTAGGGGGGAACTTTGCAGAGGAGGGTTGAGGGTTGGACTTGCTGATCCCAAGGGGCTTTTCCAACCTCAGAGATTCTGTGATTCTATGTCCGGGGACATCCTCACTAGCCAGCCACTTGGCCAGTGGCACTGGTGACTGGTTACCCGGGGACCGGGAGTTTATATTTAGTGTGGCTAATGGAGCAACGGGCTCCCCGTGCCCGGCCCCAGCAGGAAGGGTTCGTTCGTCCAGGGATGTCCTAATGAGACCAGAGCGACTTCCCATTCGTTCCTAAAAGGAGCAGTCGAACAAAAGCTGCCAAAAATAAATCTGTTTAATGAAGAGCCTTTGTAAATTATTCAGATCTTCTATCCCGCTCCAGCGCTGGTTCAAGGAGAGAGGCTGTGCAGACGCTTTCTTCTCCGGAGCTCTGGACACAAGGTGAAAGTCATGCTGTCATTGCAAGGGAAATGTAGGCTCGAGGATTCTGCTTGCACCCTGAGAATACCTCCTCTTTTACCTGGAATTAGAAAGGAAGAAAGAATAAAAAAAGCACAGCAGCAATTCAGGCTCGGAGGCAAGGAAGGTGTGGGTTTTTTTTTCCTTTCCCCCCCAACTTCAGGACGACTCTTGAATCCCGACACCTAAAGCTCATCACATAGACAACTGGGATTAGGACTGAGGCTGAGAAATTCGGGCTCCCTGGCACTGTGCACCCCAGCGCTGTGTGGACAGGACCTCACTGGAGGTGCCATGGTCCAGGCAGGCTTTTTTTTTTTTCACTAGCTGCTAAACCATTTCCACCCTCTTTGATCCCGTTTTATCAGTGACTTGGAATAATTGGGTTCCATTCCTCCCGGGGGCTGCCCTCCCTCCCCCACCCCTCTTTCTGCTGTGGCCTGGGTTTTTTTGCTGCAGACTGATTAAGGGTAATTATCATCCTTTTTAGCAGGCAAAGTGCAAGGAACAGTTCACACTCCTTGCAGGAAGCAGGAAAAGGGATTTTTGCAGCTGAGGCGTGATGAGGAAGCGCATGGCGAGGGTGCCTGGAACCTCCCGCGCTGGGGCCAGGGCTGAGCCAACACCGAGCTCCAGCGAAGGGCTCAGCGCCGGGTGGTGTCTGTGAGGCGTTTGCTGGGAGATAAACAGGAAATTTGAAGCTCCAACACGAGTCAGGAGAATCCATCAACCCTTTGACCATGTGGAGGCTCCTGGGGTAATTAGTTTCCAGAAGCAGCGCTTGAATCGGCCTGCGTAGGGAGCAGAGCCTGGTGGCGGGAGCCACCAGCAGGGGTTGGGATGGGCAAAGAAGGAGCTCCTAGCCCAGGCCTCCTCTGTCATGGGCATGGCAAGGACTTCCAACCTCTCTCCTTCTCTGTTGCCTTGGCTGGACAAAGGGAGTAATGAGATACCAACGTTAAGGTCAAAGGGATCATCCAGGCTTTGGTCCTGCCTAACGTGAAGCAGATAATCTCTCCCGGCCAACCCTCCGCCGCCTTCCTCCTGCCCCTGTGCAGGATCCGAGCCCGTCTGCTGCAGGGCAGCTCCAGCCAATAAATATTTGTGGCGATTTCTGAGATTCGCCGAGGGAAGACAGATCGCTGCACCCTTAAGCGTCTTCCTGTGCTCAGCTCGTTCAGCAGCGCCGCATTCCAGGTAGGGGGAACGTTTTCTTCCTGACCTCAATTTATGACAAAAAAACACTGAAGCATGAGGCTGGATTGATTGCACAAGGAGATTGTGTCTTAGTAACTCATGTGGATGCCGCGGCAGCTGCGCTAGTTCATCATGCCTTTATTTATGAAACCTGCGCGCAGGTCGAGTGCAATTAAATGATGTTCTTTGGGATCCTGGGGGATGAAAGGATCAGGGTAAACGGAGGTTTGTTATCCTGATTTACCGTGCGCCGAGCCCACCTACAAGAGCCGTGACGAACCAGATGCGAAACGTAAGGTTGAAAAAAACACCCCCCCCAACAACCACCCTATAATCCAGCCATTGCTGTCACAGGCCGCGTTTGGCAGCGGGTTTGATCTGGGTGCCTTTCCCTCCCTTGCCAGAGAACTCGGATCTCCTCGTGGCATCATCTTCCCGTGACAGGCGATTGAAGAGCTTGTAGAAATAATCTGGGCGGAGGAGGAAACATTTGACGCCTGCTCTGCGGTAACAGCACCGGGCACACTCAGGCTTTAAGGGCGAGACCTTGTGTGCCTTCCAAAGTATCTATAAAATATATCTGTAAAAATAGATCTATAAAACACTGGAATGGGCTGCCCAGGGAGGTGGTGGAGTCACCGTCCCTGGAGGTGTTTAAAAAATAGACTGGATGCCACACTTAGTGGCAGGGTTTAGCTGAGTGGTGGTGGTAGGTCCTAGGCTGGACTCGATGATCCAAGAGGGCTTTTCCAGCCTTAATTATTCTGGGATTCTATGATTCTATCTCGGGTGGCTTCTGGGCAGCGTTTGCAGCCTGGGACCTGCAGGATGGGGAAAGAGACAAAGGAGCTGCGGGAGGGAGAGCCCAGGTTGTACAAGGTTAGCACCGCTGCGGTGATTTGACTGGGATAAAGCTGCTTTCATTTACCAAACGACGCCTTGTTTTGCTTTTTCCTTACTGGAAGAGCTGTGCTGACCGTGCACTGGCCAGGAAAGGGTTAAAGAGTGGCAGGGGGGCCCGATCCTGACCTGAAACACCTGAGGCAGGAGGGGAAGGAGGTTTTCAAGGGATGGAGCCGGTTGGAGGCAGCATCTTTGCAGGCCTGTGGCTTGCTGGTGCCCTCCTGTGGGAGGCGAGGCTGGCGAGGGGTGCTCGGTGAGGGTGCTGGGCCCCTGACTCTGGGTGGGGGTTCCGTGATGCTGGGGAGACTGAGGTGAGGTGGTTGCAGAGCGGGTGCTGTGGGATGAGGTGCTGCTGCGAAACAAGCCTGGCCGTGACCCGCTGGCACATGTGGGTGCCTGGCGTGGGCTGAGCTGACCCAGTTGGTGCTCAGCTCTTGGTAGGCGCCGCAGGACCTGATCCTCTTCCCAGTTGGAAACCGTGCCCTGTTTGCTTGTGGCTTCTCCTGCTTTTCCTTCTCAGGGCTCAGCTTTATCCTCCTTGGGTAGGAAATCCCTCTCGGTGCCCGGGTTGTGCTCTCAGGAGTGACGATTCTGCTGCCCCCAACCTAGAATGTGCCACCAGTTGCACGAGCAGGTCCTCAGCACCACAGACGTGACGTGAAGGGCCCTGGAAACCTTGAAAGGGATGAAAAAGGAGAGGAGCGGGTGGGTGTGAGGCCACGGAAACACTCGGGAGGGGTTTTTAAGCGTTGGGGGTTTTTAAGATGGAAAACGGTCCCAACTGGGACAGCCTGGCGTTGGGGACCCAGTCCCCGGCAGCACCTACAGAGCAGCGGGTGATGCCTCACCCCAGGAAAGTGGGGTCCTGGGGTGGTCAGGATGCAGGGGCGGGACTGGGTGGTCCTGGGGCGGTCAAGATGCAGGGAAGGGACTTGGTCCTGGGGTGGTCAAGATACAGGGAAGGGACTTGGTCCTGGGGTGACTGGGATGCAGGGGTGGCACTTGGTCCTGGCGTGATCGGGACGCAGGGATGGGACTTGGTCTGATTCAATCTCCTATCCCCCTCTCCCAGCTCCTGCCATCCCTCTCCTGGGGGGCTCGGGGCGCGCAGCGGTCGGAGGAGCAGAGCTGGGGGAACCCGGGGGGTCCCAGGGCGGGGGGTGCGGGGATTCGGGGGGCTCTCGCCAGTGCCGTGTGCGGGGGGATGCTCGGCTCCGGGGCCGGTTCTGGCTCCGGGGAGCCCCGCTCGGCTCCGCTGCGCTGCTGCCCTCTGCAGCACGGTGCCTGCAGCTCCTGGGAGAGGGATCCGGAGGGAGAAGGGGCTTCGCTGCTGTCCCATCTCCCGCAGATCACCTCTCTACCTTCTCCTCCTCCTCCTTTCCCCTCCCTGCTGATGTTCCCCCATCGTTTTGCTCTTGCCCTGTTCTCGGAGCCCTTCTTGTGGTCCCCAAGCCTCTCATCCTGCTGCTTAGGATGAAGGAACCATCACTGGGTTCTTCTCAACCTGGGAAACAAGGGTCTAGCTCAGCTCCGTGGGATCGTCAGTTCCCGGAGAGGCTCAGGACTGAATCTCCACGCGGTGTTTTTCCAACATCTGACAGGTAGAAAGCGTCAGTTGGCAGCAGGGCCCGTAGAGCTGAGAGAAAACATCACCCCAAAGATGCTGGGGGATCTCTAACCCTGCACCACTGCTGCTGGAACTCACCCGAGAGGGGAATAGCAGCAACTGGTGCTTTTCAACAGCGGAAGGAGATGGCTGTTGGATGTAGAAGATAATGGCAAAGCAGAAGATGTAATCAGGGTCCTGATCCGGCCATGTACAGGCACTCCTGGGACTCGTATCTCTCCTGCACTCGTGTCTCTCTTGCACTCGTGTCTCTCTTGCACTCGTGTCTCTCCTGCACTCGTGTCTCTCTTGCACTCACTGCCTGAGGACACGCAAAGCAGTTTCGGTGACTTGCCCAAAGCCAGAGCAGCCTTGCAGGGATTATAGGAGCTAAAATCTTCCTGCCTCCTTCTGGATGTCCCAGGCACTTCTGTCCCTCTGTCTGTAGACTAATTTTTTGGCTACCAAAGCAAAACGACCACCCCTCCCTCACCAGAGGTGAGTAAAGGAGGAGTAACAGCCCTGTCTGAGCTGAGGGGCATCAGGAAGGGAAAGGAAGAGGCCGCAAGAAGGGGAGGTGAGTATTGCTGCTGTGAAAGGTCAAATTGTGGAGAGAACACTGGGGAAAAAAGAATTCAAATACTATTTTAATCGAGGCCAAGAGCTCCTGGGAGCAGCACAGGCATGAGGAGGAGGTGGAATTTAAGCGGAAAACAACAGCGCTGTTTGTGAGTGTCTCGTGTTTCTGTCTCAGCCCGGCTGCCTCAAGGTGGGGACTGGCAGGCGATGGCACAAGCCAGGCAGGTACCGAGGAAGACGGGTGTGGAGCAGCTCTGTCGCGCTTTGTGGACCATCAGAAGACTGGTTAAATGCTGACCTCCAGGCGGAGGAGGCCAGAAAAGACGAGTGAGCCCAGCCAGGAGGTGCAGGATGGGTGGCGCTGGGGCTGAGTGTCCAGAAAGACTCCAAAACAGCAGCAGAATCATCTGGAAAAAAGCAGAACAAGGGACTGGGGAGACTTGGGGGGGTGAGGGAAGCTGAAAGTGAGACGGAGAAACACCAGATAGAGCAAGAGAAAGCAAGAGGAGCAGCGGGAGAGGAAGGTGGGGAGGTGTTCCCTTTGGAAAGTTGTGTGAGTCCGCTTGCTTTACATGGGGAATATGCGGAGGTCTTGCCTTGCCCGCTCCCTTCCACCTGCGAGGAGTGATTTGAAATGAGAGGCACGTCTGAAAGCACTTCCAGATCCAGAGGGCTGGGGTGGAGGGGGCCCTGCTGAACTGGGACGCTCGGTCATCCCAGTACAGCTTGTAGCAGCTGGAGCCCTGGCGTCCGCCTGAAAGGAAGGTGGGAGCTGCAGCACGGGGATTTTGGCAGCGGAAGAAGAGAATCTGAAGAATTTCCAGTCATTTATCTTTCTTTCTTTCTGCCTGGAGAGTCCTGGAGGGGAGCACGTGGCTGGAGGGGGCACCCCAGCACTGGGTTCCCAGTCCCTGTCAGTGCTGGCTGCTCTCGGAGTTGTGCCTGACTCAAGGAGAACAGAGCCTGGCCCAGGCTGCCCAGGGGGGGGGGTGAATCCCCATCCCTGGCCGTGTTTAAAGGGCGTTTAGATGTGGGGTTGGGGGAGACGGTTTAGGGGGGAACTTTGCAGAGGAGGGCGGAGGGTTGGACTGGATGATCTCAAGGGGCTGTTCCAATCTCGGTGATCCGATGATTCCTGTTACAGGGACCCCGTGAGGAGCAACGGGGGTAACAGGGTTAGAGACACCTCTGAGACCCCTCTGGAGAGGGAGCGAGCGCTTGGAGGTGGCCCCCAGCGAGCCTGATGGCCAGGGCCACCCTCAGGAGCCTGGCAGGGCCCCGCTGCCTCTCCAAGGCCTCGGCTTTTGGGGTGTTTTCCCCTCCCCTCCTCAGCGAGGCCTTGCCGCAGCCGTGGGCGGCAGCGGGAGGGAGGCGAGGCCGGGGCTGCGGGGCCTCCCCCGGGCAGGGCCACCCCCGGAGGAGCCCCGGGAGCTGCGGGAAGCACCGCAAGGCCCAACCCCGGCGGGATTAAAGCCGCGGAGGAAGCGGGAGAGCGGCCGAGAAGCCGCAGCCGCCGCCCCGGCCCAACCCCAGCCCCGCCGCCATCGCCGCCGTGTCCGCCACCTTCCCACAATCCCCCGCGGCCCCGCCCCGCCGCCGGCCAACCGAACTTGGCGCTCCGGTTGGCAGCGGAGCCCCGCCCACTCTCAGCCGGGGCACGCCCCTCTCTGCTCCAACGCCGCNTGGCCCGGCCTGGCCCGGCCGAGGTGGTGCGACCATGACTCTGGAGTCCATGATGGCCTGTTGCCTGAGCGACGAGGTGAAGGAGTCGAAGCGCATCAACGCCGAGATCGAGAAGCAGCTCCGGAGGGATAAACGCGACGCCCGCCGCGAATTGAAGCTGCTGCTGTTGGGTGAGGAGCGGCTGCGGGGCTTGGCTTGGCTTAGCTCGGCTCGGTTTGGCTTGGCCTGGCCTAGCCTGGCCTTAACCCCGCGGGCTGCAAGGCCTGGCCCAGCCCCGGGGCTTGACAGGTTCCCCCCAGGCTGGGGCAGGGAGCGGGTTTGGTGGGGCTGAGCCTCCTCGCCTGGCTCTTGGGGTGGCTCCTTCCTCCTCCCGGTGCCTCCTTGGGGCCGCCTTTTGTTTGCTTTCCGTGCTGCGTTCTCTGTCCAAACGGGTTTTGACAGAAGCAGGAACTGTGGAGCTGCGACGGCCGGGCTTTGGCTGAGCCGCTGCCCCCGGAGCGCGCTGGCCTTTCGCAGCTTGTGGTAACCCGCTGGTGGAGTGGGATGCTTTTAGGTGAACTTCAGGTGAAAAAAAACCACAACCCCACCCAAACAACCTGGCCTTCTCCGGCTCCCAAACCCACCCTCGTAGCGCGGTCCTGGTTAAACCAGCCGGCGTTCGGGGCGGTGAATCCGGAGGGAGACGCATCGGCGCGAAGGCACCGCGGTGTCGGTCGTGCGCCCTGACGAGGAAATGGCTGTAGCAGCGTTCGGCGTTTTCCCCCCCTCGGAGGTGGAGATCACCTGCGCGGCGATAAGGATGTAGGTGTTCCGCTGGAAACGGCGTGGCGTGGTGCGGTCGTGCAGGTGAAGAGCCACCGCCGTGTTTAGATAAGGTTTATAGGGATGGGGAAGCAGCTGAGAGAGCAGCCAGCTAAGATTTCAGGCATTTACATCCTCCTTCGGCAGCGAGGTCGATGTTCGGGGCAGGGCAGCCGTCGAATTTCCACTCGGGTTACGGTTTTTGTGGGTGCCGTGATTTGTCTTTGCTTTGGGTGTTAAATAACCGCGTCGTCCCGAGCTGAAATGTGGAGCAGAGCTGGTGGATCGAGCTCATCCCGGTGGGGTCTGTCGGGAGCTGACGAACCACAAAGGTACAGGCGAAGAATTAGGGTGATCCTCGTGAAAACAAGTGGAAAACTTGCCACGAGTGAAGCGAGGCCACGTCTGCCCGGTCCTTTGGGGGGTCTCCGCTGCTGATGTTGTTGCAGAGCGGTGCTTTTTAAACGAGGAACAAGAGTTTTCCTCCTCACCTCAAATCCTCGGCCGTCGGCGCGTTGCTGTTCTTGGGGCGAGAGGTAAAAAATCGAGGGCTTGAGGCCGGTGCTTTTTCGAAGGCGCCCCGTCTGTTTCTGCAAAGCTCCTTGTGGATTCGGGGCTGTGTCTCTCTCTCGCTCTCGTCCCGCAGAAGCAGCGGTTTCAAAATAGGTTGGCGCTATAGGATAGATCTGGGTTAAGGAGATCCCACCGGATCTAAAGATTTCGCTTTAGAAAGAATGCAAAGAAGTGCTCGGGAACCCTTGCTGCAGGTAACTGAGGCTCGGCGTCAGATTTATCCACACCCCCCCCAAAAATAATCGATGTGAGGAGGTTAACGTTGGGTAAGCGACGCTCCCAGGTGCGGGACGTGTTCACCGGCCGCTTTTCACGGGATGCGGCGCGGTGCCCACCTGAAATCGTGGCAGGTAACGTGTGTTTGGTGTATCTGCTGCTTGCAGGGGCTCCTTCTGTCTTGTCTGTTTGGGGAGATCTTAAATTCACAAGCGTTAGCCACCGGGCTTTTTTTTTTTGTGTGTGTGTGTGTGCGGAAGGAGTTTCTCCTTTGTGGAAACTCGGGTCATTTTTCTCGTCCCTACATCCAGTGACGGTTGGTTTGTCGAAGCCTAAAACAAAATTGGGGCGAAGAATAAACAGCGCTGAGCAGTGGTGGAAGCCGGTAACGAGGAATTCCGAGGTATCGGGCGTTGCCCTCTGCTCTGAGGTGGTCGTTTGGCTTTTATTTGATATAAAAACTCCGCCTGGTGAAGCCGGGGATGCTGCTGGGCGTCGTATTTACGAGGGCCCGTCGGGTACGTGGGGGTCGTTAGTGGCTTGTCGTAAACTCCGCTGCTTTCACGGGTTGACAGAAAGAAATGGGAGGTTCAGCTCCTCTCCTCGACATCGTTGGATTAAAAATGTTTATTGTGCTCTTAGAAACGCAGGAGCCCGAACCCACCAGAGCGCCCGACGCTCTTTGCTCTCGGTGGCCGAGGTGAAAGCAAAGAGGCACCTTTTTTTTTTTTTCTCTCCTCCAATCAGACAAACCAAAAAAACCTCAAACCCAGGTGATGATGGAGCAACAGGAACAATCTGTGTCTGAACCCTCAAAGTTCCGCAGGCGAGCGAGCGCCTGGTGCTGAGGTTTCTCTTCTGGTTTCATTCTGGGAGCTCTTTGAAGCGCCACTTTGGGGCGTTTGGTTGCTTCTTTTTTTTCCTTTCTTTCTTTCGGTTTTGGTCGCTGTGGTAAAAGACAAGGAAGTTATTTCTCACCACAGTGAGAGAAACCACAAAAGATTTCAGTTTCCAGTTCCCCCCCAGTTCCTCCCCATTTACGGTGTAGCTTTTCTGCTTGAGCTGGAGGTACTTCGCTGCGTATTATCCGTGTTTATAGTATTAATTTCTAGCTGCGCTGCCACGATCTCTGTCGCTTCTTGGAAGAAGAGCTTGTGAATTTTTAAACGCTGCCTCTAGTTCTGCGCTCGCTGCTTTTATTTCAGCGGTGTTTATTTGTTTGCCTTTTAGCCTGGCGCTCCAAACGTGAGTAATCGAGGATCTGCGTGCAAGCAGCCATCGAGATCCTGCCCTAATGTTCCCCGTCCCCTCGCGTGAGGAGCACCCGGTGGTGACTCCTGTCCGGAAAGCCGAGGCTTTGCCAGAGGCTGGGTCAAAAGGATTTGTCGCTGTCGTGATAGTTCTTGCTGTCAGTAGTCGAGGAGCTGGGCTCCTGGGTTAGAAAGAGCTCTCTTTATTCTTTTTAATATGTATATTTCTACCCATCGCTAGCGAATTTCGTGAGATTGAACAGAAACACCCGGCAGAAGTCTCAGCAGCGCTGTGGGATGTGGCTTGTGGGGTGAAGGGTGGCAGTGACACCAGGCGTGACCCACAGGTCCCCTCCACTAAAGACACTGGTATCCACAGAGTGGAAGCCGCTGGGCGCTTCCCGTCGTACCAGTTGAATCGTGAATTTATACGAGGCCGCGTAACGGCACCGATAATTCAGCCGGCGACGGTTTTCTGCCGGCCTCGCTCTGTTAGGAAGTTCCCGCTGCCTTTTCCTATCTCATCTGTTGGCCTTCGCATGCGAAATGACGCTTTGCTGGGGCCATAAATGTAGGAGTGGGAGGCCCTGCCCAGCTGACTGTGCAGGAAGCGGGTGCTGGGAGGGCCGGGCTGGCGAACGCGCTGGCGCTGCCGCCGTCTGGCCGTCCCTCCCAGCTCCGCTGCCGGGCAGAAAACCTGTACCGCCGGGAGCCGGCGGCCTCGCCGAGCAGCCGCAGCCCGTCAGGGAATCAGGATGAGAAACATCCTCCCGTTCTCCGGCTCGGGCGCTATTTTTAACTCTGCCGTTTCCAGAGGCTGCCGGCGCCGCGCGAGGTGTCTTGGCACGCTCCGGACGATCCTCTGGGTCCCTCCGCGCCGCGTTTGCGCGGCGCTGGGGACGCGGGGCGGATGCGCCGACCGGATTGCTCGTGGCAGATGGATGAGCGAGTAGTTCCTTTGAGCTCCCGGGCGGTCGATTGTTCTGCCGTGCTCGGTTCTTTGCTGTGAAAAGACGCCGAGTTCAAAAGGGAAAGGGAGTTTGGGGCCAAACGGCAGCGCAAAGAGCCTTCCCCCGGCCCTGTCGCCGTCACCCCGGTTTGTGGTGCTTCCCAGCTGGTGGGCACATCTGGGCCCTCGCTGGCTGGTCCGGTGGTAGCATCTTGCTGGAGTATCTGGGAACAGGTCAGGTGTGACGGACGAGGGCCTTTTGACGCAGAACCGGGGCGGGGGAGTGGCTGTAACGTGAGCTTGGGGATAAGTACCCGAGCTGCTTTCGAAGGCCGCTGGAAAGGACAAGATGTCTTCCTTCTGCGCCGCGCGGGGCTTCGCGCTGGGGATGAGCGGGAGCGGCCAGGCTGCCTCTGAATATTCTGGAAAGCAGCTGAAGAAGCAGTTGGAAGGAGGGTGCGGTGCTAAAGCCTCTGGGAGATGGGGTGATGGATGTTACCTCGCTTCCTCCTGCTGCCAGCCCTGCTTGTGAGGGCTCCTAACTCTCTCTCTCTCTCTTTCTCTCTCTCTCTCGCCTTCTACAGGCACTGGGGAGAGTGGAAAAAGCACGTTCATTAAGCAAATGCGTATAATTCATGGCTCAGGCTACTCTGAAGAGGATAAAAAAGGCTTCACCAAGCTGGTGTACCAAAACATCTTCACTGCCATGCAGTCTATGATCAGGGCCATGGAAACCCTGAAGATTCTGTACAAATACGAGCAGAACAAGGTACGTTGCTCTCCCTTTTCGCATGTGTCCGTAGGCAGTGAGGATTCTGGGGGTTGACTCCCGAGTTCCTGGGTGTTTCTGTCTTTCTGCGTCGCAACCTCAGCCTCCCTGAGCTCTTTCCCATCGAGGTTTTGTGTTTAAGAACCACTTTTTAGGCTGTTTTGTTGATACCTGACGGCGTTTGCTCGGTTGGGTTGAGGGACAGAGCTGCTTTCTCAGGAGGGTTTGCGCTCTTGTCTGTGTGGTGAGGGGTGGGAGCGAAGCAGGGGGCTGGGACCCAGCGTGGGGTGCAGGAGGGATGTTCCTTTTCCTCATCTCAAGGATTCAGCGTTGTCAAACGTGTCGGGCTTTGCTTTGCATGAGTTACTGTTCCCATCAGAACTCGAAGCTGACAGACCGCACGCTGGACCCCAGCGACACCTCTGCTGGTAGTTCTCTCTTAGCAATCCGTCAGCTTTTCGGATGGGTGCTGACCAAAGGTACAAACGTGGCTTGAAGGGGTTTGGTCTCAACCACAGGAAGAGTGCCGGAGCTCAAATCGGGCTTAGGGATTTTTTTTTCTACACACACCCATCCCTTTTTTTATTCCCCCCTGTCAATCTCCAGGCCAATGCAGTGCTGATCCGGGAAGTGGATGTAGAAAAGGTCATGACATTTGAGCAGCCGTACGTAAGTGCAATTAAAACGTTGTGGAATGACCCTGGAATACAAGAGTGTTACGACAGGAGGAGAGAATATCAGCTTTCCGACTCGGCTAAATAGTGAGTGTGCAATCACCGGCGTGCACTCGTGAAATTCTTTACCTTCTGCTGCTTCTCCTGAGGGTTTGAGGTGTTTTGGTGGGTGATGAAGAGAGTTGTTTGTGTCTCTGGGTGTACCTGGGGCTGAAATTTCCACCCTATTTCCTCTGTGATCCTGGCTCCCGGGCAGCAGAAGTGTTGCTCTTCCTCTCCAGGTTTGCCCTTTGACTTAGAGAGGCGCACGGATGTGGAGAACATAACGGATTTATTATTAATAAAGTCGATGTGGGGTGACGTCGGTTTGTTTATAAATAGAAAACCTCAGACGAGAGTGGATTCTGAAGCTTGAGCATCCACTGTACTTAAGTTTCCTCCATTCTAGTCAAGATTTTCTTCCACGCAGAGTTGATAGTCGTAGAATTCTAGAATACCAGGTTG
>WEIS01022379.1:3746-17156 GCA_013389965.1 Todus mexicanus | reverse complement strand
AAAAAAAAAAAGCTGAAAATGTGACCCAAATGCATGCTTGGAAGTCTGAAGCATGTCAGAACAAATAAAAGGCAACTCAATTGGTTATTTCTATTTAAGTCACAGCACTTTTGGAGGCTTGTTTTGGCACGATCAATTAGCTCCTCGGCGCTTTTTCACCTTTCGCAGAAGCAGTGGGAGCTTTACAAGTACCATTTTATAATCCTCAAACAAGCTACTAATGCTTTTATTTCCCATCAATTTGTTGCCTGGCACAAAGGGGTTTAATAACAAAATGATTGATAACTCTATTTAAACAGAACATTAGCCTAATGACGTATGAAGCGGTAGCAGAGTTGTTAGCTTATGTACAAATGTATTCCTTAAAGAGCGGCTGAAGTTGCCTTGCCTGACGTCCGAATCAGTTCGCTAATCTTGCTGCCGATTTCTCTTTCGCATTAATCTTCTGCTGATGACCGCTCATTAGGCACACTGTGAGCACTCAGTGCCCACAGCCCTTCCCAGCATCTTGGAGAGAGAGCTGGCAGTGCGAGAAGGGACCTGGGTGGGAGGTGACAAGTGTGTGTGTCCGTGTTACACCACGCGTAGCCCACACTGGTGGTGCAGCCCATGTTGCTCCCTGCTTTCTCTCCATGCAGTGTACTTCGTCTCAGAGGTCACGAGGCCACATCTTTGAACTCTTCCTGAACGCTGCTATTATGATTACTGTGATTTATTTTTTTATTTTTTCCAGAAGCGGTGAGTCTTTATCTTCTTCAAAACACTGGTAAATAGGAGCCGAAACACAGCGTAACCGTTTAGGAATCCGGCCAGCAGTGCACTCTCCTGAGGATCCCACACATGCTCTGTATTACTCCAGTGTTTCCAGTCAACCCAGCTCCTGGGGACTGAGCTAAACTGCTTTGCCACAGCTGGGTTCCTCACAAGCCCTGCAGAGCATCCGTGTTACACTTGGGACTCAAGTCTTAGATGTTTTTTATCACCCAACGGCTCAAGCTGCCAAAACTCACGAAGGGTGAGCAACGTGTGAAAACAATGAAGAGACATCTAATACTGGTGCTACAGTGATCACAATGTTTTGCAGCACTCTGCTTAAGAGTGTGAATTAATCAGTGTCGTAGTTGTATTTTGTGTAGTTTGGGCTGGGTGATACAATGGAGATCAGGCTCTCATAACTATTGCCAGCCAGCAGTTACTGGTGGCATGTGCCTTAACCCTCCATGAAGTGCTGCTTTTTCTAGTGGTTCCAGACATGCAGCTATTGCCTGGGAAGCAGCAGGATTCTTGGTGGCACTTTTTACCCTTCCTAGAACTCTTGGGACTTGGCTAACAGAACCAGGCAGTTGCTGCAGCTGTATTAAGGGTTGTTTAAGGGAAACCAGGCTTTGAGTTGCATGCAGATGTGGTGCTTAGTGACACGATCTACTGGCTGTGCTGGGTTAACAGTTGGCCTTGATAATCCTAAAGGTCTTTTCCAACTTAAATGATTCTCTATCTGAAGCAGCTGGGACAGTGAAGCTTCTGCTGAGCCCTGCATTTGCCATCTTTAATGGGAGATGTTTCATGGAAGACTCCCAACTGTAATGGAATTAATCTTTGCATGAATGAGAACTCACCTGACCTCCATTGGAAACCTCTGGTAATTTTCCATTATCACACACTTAGAGCAAATCAGGGGGGTTTAGCCAGTGCATTTATAAAGATTATGCAGCTACATCACCACCTTATAAAGGCTTTTCACTGCACATTTATTTTTCTTCATTCCTTCTAATTAATATTTGGCCAAGGAAAACTCCAGCTCCATTTCTAATGCTGCTTGTCCCTGGGTGACCAGCTAAGAAATACTTCACATGTGATTACGCAGTTATTCTCTGTCTTCACCCTAAATGTCTCACTTCTGGATGAACGGGTTCCTCCGTGTAACTAATCCCCGCGCATCCCAACAAATCTGTCAATCCTGCTCTGCAGAGCGTGTGTCCATCCCAGACACGTGATGATAAATGAACTACGATTGATATTCTCTTCATACCCTGCAGCAGTAGCAGCCATTAACCCCCCTGGAGTTCTTCTGTCGTGCTGAAGACAACCAGGAGGGTGGGTTGCAAGTCTTTTATACCTGTAAACTCAGCTATTTATATCCTGAATTCTGTACAGGAATGGTGGGAAGTGAAGCATCAAAGATGTTTTGATTGCATGAATAAGATTCAAGTTTATCCTAATGATGCAAATATCCTTCCCTGGAGATGCATGTGTAGTCTCCTGCCATGCTGGCAGCTGTACATGGTGGAGCTTTGTCCCTTTCAGATCTGGCTAATTAAAGAAAAGGACCTCGTCTGTAATTTGATGGGATGATTCTAAAATAAATTACTAAGACCCCCACTAGCAGAAGAGAGCAAAAGTAGGCTACTTGTACATGCGGTAGGATGAACACTTGTGGGGAGATCTTGAGGAAAGCGAAAGAGATGCACAAGATTGCTAGAGGAGCTTCTCCTTCCCCCACCATAAAGGGCCTCACTGGAAGTTTGAAGAGAGATCTCTAATTAAAAAGAATAGTTTATAATATCATCAAAAATATAAGTCTGGAGACGCTGATGCTCTCATCTCGTATTTCCCACCATTGTCCTGGATCTTGATCATCTTTAAGCATTAAAATACTTAAGGTACCTCTAATAAAAACAAGGAATGGCAGGTAACTGTCATTTTCCATGTGTTCCCAGGTGGGATGAACCTATATCATGCATGTTTAGCAGGATTATCTTGATATGTAGCTTCTTTCATGCAAGAGAAACACCTGTGATGAACCATTCTCTACCAGTTCCAAGGTCCAAGATACAAATCAACAGCATTTCTACACATGATGCAACACTTCCATTGAATGTGGGGGTTTCCCCTCTAATAGTTTCATGCCTTTTGTCTGCAGGGTTACTTACAGCAAATGCTTTATTTTATTCTTACAAACCGTCATCATTGTTTTCAAGAGGAGTGGATGGTTCCTGCAGCACAGCCATCTGCTGCTTGTTGCAGGCTGGTGGTGACCCAGTTTTTAAACACAACTACAGCTATGATGATGTAACACCTGAAAGTATGTTTACTAGCACCCTTTCCTTATTCCTCCTCTTTTCCTCTGACAATTTTTGTCAGACACTTTCAAATCCCTGCTTCTCCCATCCCCATCAGGTTCTTCTATTTGCAGACTAAGAAGCGTTGTCTCAAAACCTGTGTTGTGATCATGTTGAGGTGACCTGGCAGCAAGCAGAGATGTAAAGGATGCAGAGATGTGATGTTGGGGGGACAAAAGTAAGAGCCTCCTGATGTGGGAGAAAAACTCCCAAACTCCCATGGATGTTTTTATACCCATTTAGGACAATTGTTGTCCTTGGTTGTGTACTTTTCTGGTTTGTCTCTCTCATATTGTAAGTTGTGATTGCGAATAATAACTTATTGAAGAACTAAATTATTTATTATTAGTAGTTAATAAGAACGAAGCAAATCAAACACTCCTTTCTGTGCAAGTGTGTTCTTTGCCATGCAGGCTGCTGCAGGTCAATTAACCCAGTTTTATGCTAAGAAAAGCTCTGCCGGTGGTAATGTTCTTCCACCTGCCTGCAGGAAAAAAAAAAATCCATTTTATTTTTAGTTGGAGAATTGAAAATCAATGTTAGTTTTACTGGCTGGAGCTCAGCTATAGCAAAACTTGGCCCCAAATCTCTGCAGGTGTAAAGCATTCCAGCTGCTCTGGCTGGAGGGTGCTTGTGCCAGCTGAGCCACATGGATTTTTTTTTTTGCTTCTTTGATCAAATTAAAGGATATTTGCATCTCACGTCAACCCTAAGAAAGAGTATTGCAAGCAGGCGCATTAAGGATGGCAAAAAGTCATGCACATGAGCACTTACTATTAAAAAATAGATCAAGCTTGCATTGGCAGTGCAGCATCCTCAGGTTGTTAGTGACTTTAAGACCTGTTCTGCTCTCAGTAAGGTCAAATAGGGTTGTCATTCATATAGTCACCCTAAAAACTGAGAGGGACCCCACTGTTTGCATCAGCAAAGAGCCTGCCCCATTGCCTCCAGTGGTTACTAGTCCTGTAAAATCCTAGGGGCACATTGTTTATGGGTACCAGGTAATGTAAGTGACGGGAGATCATCCCAACCAAGGAGGGATGCTCCCTGTGGGTATCTGTCCTGTCAAAGACTGTGAGGATTGTTATTCATACAGATTCTGATGCCTCTGCAGAAAACCAGCTCAATTTCTTCCACTAAACCCAGAAAAGCAAACTAGACTTTTCATCATATCCTTGAAAAACCAAACAAAAATTTCAATATATCTGTCTGCAGGTGATGAGTACAATTATATTTCCCTCTCCTTTATTTTTTTTTTACCCCCAAAGGAAAGAGCATCTTTCACTGCAGAAAAATCTGTCCTTCATTTAGCAAAGCCAGCAGCTGCCAGGGGAGGGAAGCTGCAGATTGACAGAGGAAAGAAACAGCAAAAGAGCTCCCAGAACATTGTACAAAAACCAAAATAATCTTAAGATGTTGACCTCGCACAGAAGTGTGTATCGTCAAAGAAAAAACAGCAATTAAATGTTCCAGTTATTTCCTAAATAGGAGTACTGTACACACTGCAAGGTGTCCCACTCCGAGAGCCTGTAGTTGTATTCTTCTTGTGACTTTTTCCTCCAGAACAGAAAATCTGGCATGTTTAGAGGCTGGTCCCCTTATTTCTGAAATCTTTGAACATTTTTTTCCCCCCGTCTCCTTTCTTGATTATATTATGGTCTGGTTTTATCAAATTACTTTGCAGTTGGTAATTCGCAAGAGCACCGGTGCAGTCACATTAAATTGGTGACCTGCATGAGAAGTCACATACTATTTCATTAAAACCCAAATAATTTTATAAAAAAAAAACAACAGTAATTTATTCCATGTCCTCTCCTTGACTTCAGGTAGTCTTTGAATTTTCCCTCCACTTTAATATTTTTTCTGTCTATAATCCAGTTCCCTTCCAGTCCCTGCTGTTCAGCTGTTACTGAAACATCGTCTTCAGAAATACCAAGCCGGGAGATGTTGATTTGTTTTGATCTCAGGGGAAATAACATAACTCAGTGACAAGCCCACCAACAGCAACTCTTAATACACAGCTAGACAACTTGTAGAGAAATCATCTTCCTGTTAGCCTGCATATACACTTTTAATTGTGTTTAATTCTTGAACGCTGATACAACTTGTTTCAGCTCTTTGAATAATGGAGGCTTTTTTGGTTTGCTGGATAAACCAAAAGGAGACTAGAGGGGGAAAAAAACCAACAACCGTAAAACTGTTCGGTTTCATTTCTAGGTTATTTAATTCTCTTTGCTATGGCCTTTAAAAAATATTTTTATAGCTTTTATTATGAAATGGACAACAAAATGCATAGTTTCAAAACGAAAAGCTGAAATGTTCCATGCGGGTATTTCCTAAAGATAATTCAGAGGGTGGGGAAAAGGATTAAAACAAAGCATTTGGTCATAGGTCCAGTTAGGCTTTTGGGTAACTTCTGCCCAAACCTGCGTCATTTCACCTGGAAATGTGCATTTTTCCAGGCAGAAGTGGGGCAGGTAAAAAAGCGAGGCCAACACGCACCAAAATAACCCTTTTTGTCCCCATAAGAGCATTGCACTTCTCACACTGGTATTGTTACAACTGCTGACTTTTTGGACTCTGTGGATTCTCAGGGTACTAATGTGACCGTGCTGGGAAGAGCTTTCATATGAGCAATTACTTACAATCCCAGACTGTTCTTCCCAGTCATGACTCCTAGAAATGTGCACGGTTTGGCTGGGACTGATGTGCCCTTTACCAGTTTCCCAGGCTACCTGCTGGTCAGCCAGCTTTCCGAGAGCAAAGTGTTAATTCAGAACAAAAGCATTTCAGAGGAAAAGCAATTAGAGCGGTGATGCTATGCTCCCCTTGTTCCAGAGGTGGTTACCCCCCTGAGACGCAGAAGGCTGGTGGCATCATCATCTGCCATGCACCGATGGGGCTATGATGGGACCATCACGTCCAAAGTTCATTTGCCGTCCAATGGTTTCCTGAATCAGGTCAAAGCATCCTCTGCCATCAGGGAATAAAACACGGATGGATTTGCTGCTGGCATTATTTCTGCATTTGGAGAACTGTAGTCATTACCCTGCAGTGTATTTAGTTCCAATTTGAAGCTTCTTCTAGAACACCTATCGAGCTTGAAAGTTAAGTGGCTAACCCAGACATCTCCAGTGCCAGTTAATGTTAAGGGCTGAATGCCTCCTGCTTCCACAATACTTGTAGTTGAAACTCTGGCACATCATAGAATGGTTTGCGTTGGAACGAACCTTAAAGATCATCTAGTTCCAACACCCTGCCATGGGCAGGGACACCTCCTGCTAGACCAGGTTGCTTAAAGCCCCATCAACTTGGCCTTGAACCCTTCCAGGGAGGGGGGCATCCACAACTCCCTGGCCTACCTGTTCCAGTGTCTCACTACCCTCACAGTAAATAATTTCTTCCTAATATCTAATCTAGATCTACCTTCTTCCAGTTTAAAACCATTACCCAGTGTCCTAGCACTACACTCCCTGACAGAGTCCCTCTCCACCCTTCCTCTAGGGTACTGCAAGGCCACTATAAGGTCTCCCTGGAGCCTTTTTTCTCCAGGCTGATCAACCCCAACTCTCTGAGCGTGTCCTCACAGGGGAGGTGTTCCAGCCCCCGATCATCTCCATGGCTCACGTTCAGTGAGGGGCTGTGGGTTGCCAGGGAGGAGATGCAGGAGCAGAGATGACTTGAGGGATGGAAGAGAGGAGGGGGGCAAATCCAGCATGGAGGATTTCAAGGGCCGCAGTATAAAAACGTGAGCTGCCAGCTAGGTTGAGGGACCTTGGAGCAGCTTGCCACAAAATGAGACTAACAAATAAACCCTGGATTTTAATTAACGTGTTCTTTCATTCATGCACAAAATTAAAAACCCATCCATCCTCGATCACTATCATCTTTTTCTCTCCTTTTTCTTCTTTTTTTTTTTTCTTAATTAGGAGTTTTTGCTATACTAATTGTTACATTTGTCCATTTCCATCAAATCAAATCAAACTAATGATAGCCAGATGGTCACGGCTCTCAAGATGCCTCACTCAGGGCTAATCCCTGCCCTCTGCTGTGCGGAAGCAAGGAGCAGAGGGAGCTTGTCCTCTTCCTCCGGGCACTGAAAGGATAGGATTAAAAAATACAAACTTAGTCAGCAGGAGGCAAAGCTGGTGGATATTACTGTGACCAGCTCTCCCCACGGAGCTGAGGTTGGATTATCCATCTCATTCATCCACTGTTGTCAGAGAAACATGCAAAGGGATGGATGGGGAAGAGAAAGCTAATTGTTTCTTGCAGCTTGTTTCTGAAAGAGCTTGTTTTCAAGAAAGCTTGTTTCTGGACCAGAAACAAGGTGTGTTTGATCTCTTCAGTCCCTCTGATGGATGTAAAGATCTCTCCATGCCCTCTGCCTGCACGTTCCCGGTGTGCTGTGGAGATGCTGTGTGCATCTTCTTGCGCACCCTCCTCCTCCTGCTTGGCCCACAACCCACGCACACAGAATTATCAAGGGCGAGATTTGTACCCGTGTCTTTTGCTCTGCAATAACAAGCTCAAGATGTTGTTCCCAGCAGCTCCTGATAATACACGCATGTTAATAATTACAGCAGTTTGTTTAAGAAGTGTCGGGTCAAACTTGTTGTGATCACTTGAATGATACTTGGAAATTATTACAGGGTGCACCCATTGTAAGATAGGATAATTAAGGCTGCTGTTATTAACATTCTGCCCTTCCCTACTGCCGGTTTAATTTCCTCGAACATTTTTACATCCTACTCCTCATCCCGCCTTAGGGTTTTGTAGCAAAATTCAATAACCATTTTCCTTTCTAATTTTTCTATTAAAGCACTGTCTTATTCTACATCAGAGCTCAGAAGCGAGTTAAGCCTCCGTGTAAACTCATCTGCTGTTAGCGCTTTCCCCTGCTTGGGGCTGACTGCCCAGCCAGAAACTGGGGCAGCTTGTGCAGCTCTTCCATCACATACCACAAGCAGCTGCTTTCAGAGACCCCTCAAGTTAATAAGAGTCCTTCTGAGGACTTTGAGACAGGTTTTAACATGCTGCCAGCGTAGCTTACTGGGATGCTAGCACCCACGTACTGGGTAGGGCTCTGCCCACAGCTGCATTGCACCCATGTCCAGTTCACTGCCAGCACAGTGTGCTGCACGGAGCCAAAAACCTGGGCAACACCTGCCTGGTGAAGGAGGGTTCTTAATTCTCTGTGCTCCCAAGGTCAGAAGAAAAACTGCTGGTCTGCCACAGCCATAGATACCACCAGCTGCAGCCCATCTTTAACTGGAAAACCTCAGCTTTCCATCTTGCCCTTTTTGGATGGACGGCCCTCTTAGGAGTTAAAAAACATGACCATAGATTGTTGTTCCTTGATCTTGGCTACAAAAAACTCCTGTAGCTTTTTTATTAATTTATATTTTTTATTGATGAGAGCAGAAGCTTGTTCACCTGGCACTCGGGCAACGCTATCTTTCTGTAATTTGAACAGTTGAGCCAAAGTTTCGAGATAAACTTTCCTCCATACCTTTCAGTCTCTGGGGACATTAAGGTTAATGATATGATAAGCCTTGAGCTCTGACCCCAAAAGGCAATGCTGAAGAGCAGCTTTTGGGGGTTTTGTATCCCTTGGCCTACATCAAATGCCTTATTCTGGCATGTTCCAGAAGAGCGGATGCTCCCCCAGACACTGCAGGGTCTTCAGCTCTTCTTCAACCTCTGAAATTATGGCTAAAGACAGTAGGGATCAATCTCCCGGCTGTTTAAAAGCAGGTATTGCTAGTAAGGCTCTGATGTGATTTTCTCTGCATTCAGGCCAGGCTGACCACCTCTGTTAGCAGGCGGCACAGGGAAGGCTCCTGTCTTGCTTTTTTTCCATGTCTTAAACTGTTTTACAAACCAGAGTGGGCAACACTTTCACATCCAGATACCAAAACAGGCAGCACTGTGCTCACAAAATAGAGACAGTAGCTGTGTCTGCCACTGGTATCACCGGCCATCGTGAGACAGGCGAGGAAGGGTTAAAAGGCACCTGGGACTGTTGCATCTGGTACCTAATGATCACAAGCTCCAGTTGCAAAAGGCTGCAGAAGGAGCATAAGCTCTTAAAACGGAGACTAGGAGCTGGGTCTTGATAACTAAAATGCATGTGTCTGGTGGGGAAGGAGGTGTGAGAACTGACCGTGCTGCTGAAAGAAAGTGATCCGAGGAGGAAAGAGCTGAGGTGCTGGTGCAGGGTGAGTGCCTGCGTGGTGGAGAGGAGCTGGTGCATGTGGTCAGAAAGGCTGGTCAGTCCTTGATACAAAGTGTTTGATCTCAGGCAGAAGTCAAAGGTTCCTCTGCTAATACAACATTTCCCTGGTATCCACTTGTCCATCTGTTTTGATTTTGGGAAGTTTAACAAAGATCTGGGTAAGCCTGAAGGGGTTTCTGCCCCTGCTCTTGTCAGGAGGGCAGAACCGGGAGAGATGAGGAGAACTGTCTGTGCCAATACACTAAACTGAAAATCAGTGTCTTCTAGCTGCAGTTTCATATCCCGTGTGACCTGACCTCACAGGTCAAGGGGCAGACAAAATTCAACACCATCTGCTATATAGTTAGTTAATACTTAACCCAAAAGTTGAGGTCGGCAGCCTCAGTGATCTCCAGCTGTACTGGAGATAATGGGCTTAGCCTTGGGAGGCACCTGAAGCCTGAATAAACCAGGGGATGTGGTACTCCCTGGGGACATCTGGGATGGTGCTGAGCTGACTCTGCTTCATGCAAACCTCCCATGGCTTTGGGATGCTGATGGAACTCCTTCCAGCCAGTCCCGGTTTGAGTTTCCAGTTTCCAGTCTGTATAGCTGCAAAACACTTGGATGTTCCAGCGTGTGTTGCGAGGATCTTGTCGTGCCTGCCAAAAGCTCACAGCAGCTGTCCAGGCTGATTTTACAAGTCAGGTGTTTGCCTCTGACAGGCAACTCTTCATCTCTTTATGACTAGACATTATTATATTGTTCTTTCATTTGATAACTACTCCAGTAACGGCTTCCATTTGCAGTAAATCTCCTGCGCTGTCTTTTTCTCCCCTATTAAGCATAAGATGATAACCTTTGTGGGAGGCTATGCGTGGAAATTCAGCGAGGCTTTAAGAGGCTGGGGAGGAGGGGAGATGTGGAGGGTAAACGTGGTCAGCACTAGCAAGGTGCCTGGTGGGGAAGCTGCTTTTGGAGAAACTAATTATACCCTGGAGCACTTGGAAGAACCTACCCAGCATGCAAGATGAACTGGAAAATGAATATTTAAATGGCTTTTCAAGTTAGTAAGGCTTTAGAAAGTGCGGCTCAATACCTGGAAAATACACCTAAGACACGAGAACGGATGAGTCTGAATGTGACTCAACACAATATTTGGCTTTATTTTACCACTAACACGGAGCAGAACTGATCCCAGTGAAATGGCTTTGTAGATGCCAATTCAAATACTTTGATCAGCTCTTCCCAGCACACAGCTGGTTCAGCTTTACCTTCCCCAGTAGCACAGCCCTTACTTTGCAATAGGCAACGTTGAAGCTTGCCCAGAAACCTGCACTGGGAACAGACAAGACCCGACCCCAAAGCTGTGAAGGAGCACCCCAAAGACCTTCTTTACAGCTGTTTTTGGGCTTTGGCTTCTCTTTCTCAGGAGCTTTTTTATACATATTCTAAATATATTTACATATAGACAGCACAAAGAGGGAGGATATCAACACCCATTGGCACCAGGAGCTTTACACTTTTCATCCCCTGTTGCAAGATGATTTTGGTGGCCCAGAACTGGAGCTCTGGCCAGGTTCTGGCTTCTCTGGCAGCTCTGGAGTTGAGCTGTAACTTGTCAGCAAACTGCAGTGTGAGGTAACTAAACATCCCTGAGAAACACAGCGAGCTGTGCAGAGGTCTGCTGAATTCAGGCAGGTAACCGCATGTCTGTGGCAAGTGCATAACTAATTCTGGGTGTGCAGTTGCAGGAGGAAGAGGAGGGCCTTCAGCTCTGAACATCAGCATTTTGGTGCCAAGCAGCAGTGCTGTGAGCATGTGTTTGAGCTGGACCACGCAGATGAGGTGTAACCCGTCATCCCGTGACTGTAAGTCTCCGTGAGTGAAGAGGGCTGAGGATGAGGTTGCTCCAGTGCTCTGTAGGGCCTCCAGCACCACTGGCCATAGTGGAGCAGCTGCAGATGGATGCACAAAGTCTGCTGCAGGGTGATGGTGGCTGCTTCAGTTTAATTTAGTGTTGATAGTGGTATTAAACCAGAATCTGGAGCTCTTTGGGTGATGTGAGGTGACCATGGTCCAACACACAGCTGAACAAGCTGGGATGGAAAGGTAGGAGAGCTTTTAAGAAGCCCAAAAAAAGCAAAACAAATAACGGTTGGACTCAATCTTAAAGGTCTTTTCCAACCTAAAAGATTCTGTGAAATATTATTGAGTGGAGCCCCTAATTTGGGCAGCCGCTTGTGCATCTCAGTCAGAAGTGCATGTGTGGAAAATACCGCAGGACTTGATCTTCTAACTCCTGGATGTGCTGAGGTTATGGCCAGAAGATGTTTTCCTCCTATGAGATTTCAAATTCAGGTTGCAAAATAACCTCCTCTAAATTGAGGAAAGGGCTTCTCCTCAACACTTGCTTGTCTAAATTACCCCAGTTACTCAAGGGCCTTTTTACCTTCAGCCTGAAAATAAGACGGAAAATTACGGTGGTTATCTACAGCATGTTTAAGTTCACTTCAGACAATGAATATTTTGTTGGCTTCCCAAGTCGCAATTAAATCATCATTTACATGCTCTAATTTAAAGCACGTACACTGGCGGTAAAAATCTGTAACAGCTATAAAGCGTGTGTGTGCACAGTCATTATTGTTGCTATTTAGTTTCTTATCTCTTTTAATAGCTGAAATATTAAAATGGGAAAAGCAAAGTACTGATTATCCACAGATACGCCTAATTTCACATCGTGAAGGTATCTGCTAAAATAACATGTATATAATATAGGTAAATGAATGTTCACGGGAGACTAAAGCTGGAACACAGCAGCGATTCCAGAAATAATTGTTTCTTCAGGGGAAATAAAAATAAGGGAAAAAAACCCAAACCACAGCCCACCCTAAAGCTTCAAATAAAGCCTTTTGCTACGCTTTTAAAAATAAATGCTAGCAACGCATTTTAATTTCCCATGTGGTTGGATACACCAGCGTTATGAGAAATCCCTTATTTATGAAGCTCCTGGATAAACCCAGGCGCTGATCCTGGAAATGCCTCTATCCCTGTCGATTATTTCTTCAGTGGATCAAAAATATAAAGCATTTTGCCTTTTTTTTTTCTTTTGCAGCAGGTTTGGAACAGCTCATGCAAGGAAGGATGTATGGCATTAATCTCTTCTTGTATGATTGAGTTTATTTGGAAAATAAAACTAAAAAATGAAGGGGAAGGGTGGTTCAGTTCTCAGTCAGCCTGTTGCTGGCCCTGGGATGAAACATGGATATTGTGGCTGGAGGAGTTTCTGCTGTAGTTTGTCTTCTTTCTTTTCTTTCTTACTTAGAGTAAGAGTGGATGAACAAATGCAGTGTTTTATGTGGAAAAAATATTTGGTCGTAATTTTGCAAATGAAAATTTGTCGTCTAAAGTGAACAGTGAATTCACACACACAAAAATAATGCTTTCAGAGGGTGAATCTTAGAACAGCTTGGATGTGATAAGCCAAGAACTTGCTCCTATTTCAGGCACTAGTGGGATGATTTATTTTTTTTAAAAAATTTAAAAAGGTGCTCTTGGTTCGTTTCTATCTTTTCTAAATTTTGTTTTGCTGCCAAATCTCCATTGTTTCCAGAAAGACTTCATAGCGGCCTTTAAGGGGGCCTACAGGAAAGCTGGAGAGGGGCTTTTTACAAGAGCTTGTGGTGATAGGACGAGTCACAATGGTTTCAAACTAAAGAAGGGTCATAGAATCATAGAATCTTTGAGGTTGGAAAAGACTCTTGGGATCATTGAGTCCAACTGTCAGCCCTACTCTGCAAAGTTCACCCCTAAACCATATCCGCCAACACCACGTCTAAACGGCCAGGGATGGGGATTCAACCCCCTCCTTGTGCAGCCTATTCCAGGAGCTGACTACTCTTGCTGTAAAAATATTTTTCCTAATATCCAGTCTAACCCTCCCCTGTTGTAGTTTGGAACCATTCCCTCTGGTTCTATCACCAGTCACCCGTGAGAAGAGCCCAGCACCAACCTCTCTGCAATGTCCCTTCAGGGAGCTGCAGAGAGCGATGAGGTCTCCCCTCAGCCTCCTCT
>WEIS01022374.1:0-16454 GCA_013389965.1 Todus mexicanus | reverse complement strand
GTCCATTGTCATCAAGGCAAATGCTGTATAGAGGTTCCCAATCAGCCTCAGCTCCTGTTGAGGGTGATGGCAAAACTCCTAAAGCCACATTATCTTATGACTCCAGGTACCGATATTTTTCCCCCCACATCAAGAAAACATATCTAGCGGCATCGTCTGTTGCACCAGAAACTCTTATAAAGAAGCTGCATCCAGTGGAACAGCCTCATCAAGCCAACTTTGGCACTTACCTTGTTCCTAATTATTTTTCAACGTCTCTGTTTGCTTTGCCATCATTACAACGGTGCCATGATTCATCTGTCACATATTGAAATCCTGATTGAAGTTACATATTTTGTATGTGTCCTGAGAATCCATAAAAGTCACTGGATTTTAGACTGTTCTTGTCTAGCTTGGCTCTTGCTGTTGTTTGCGGTATTAAAACGAGCATCACTAGTCCTAGACTGATCTGATGAGGAACCTGGGGGTGCCGAGCCTGGAGCAAAGGAAACTCAGGGGATATTTTCTCATTCTCCACAACTCCCTGACAGAAGGTTGGAGCAAGGTGGGGTCAGTCTCTTCTCCCAAGGAACAAGAGACAGAACAAGAGGATCCGGCTTCAAGTGGCACCAGGCTGGACATCAGGAACGATCTCTTCCTAACAAGGGTTGTCTAGGGCTGGCCCAGGCTTGATTCCCCCCCCAGCAGTAGGGGGGAATCACCTTCTAAAGAGGATCCTTCTCCTTTTGCTCCATTTGCTCTCCATGGGGACTAGCCCTCTAATTAAAGTGCTTCATTAGGATCTGTGCTGCCTCCTGCTCTTCCCACAGCACAGCGAGGAGCGGTGATGGCAGGACCTTCTGCTCCAGCTAATGCATGTGGACCTCCCAGGCTGAAACCCGTGCCTGGGGATGGAGAGAAAAGGGCAACCAGAAGGATGAGGAGCTTTGGATGACCAGGAGGAGCCTGGCAATCGCCAGCACTACTAATTGCCTAAATTCACTCATTTTCCTACAACGCAAGCAGGTGAGGAACCCTGGTAAAGTGCTGGGGCAGCTCAGGTGTAACCCTTTGCTGCAGGCAGGTTGTAGAGCTACAGACTGGCTTTGAAGAACTGGCTGGCCTCCACAATTATATTCTCTTATGTAGCAATTTCCTAATTAATCATTTCTCCCCTTTGAAGACTTGCACTGTTTGCTTTTTTTTTCTTCCTTTCTGACAGCAGCAAAATTATTTCTCCCATTTCCTCCTCACACAGAGGTTCATCGTGTGTTCAAACGAACAATGCAGGAAAATACAGCAAGTTACCCCCTGCCCAGATCAGAGGGAAAGTTCTTATCTTTGACACCTGCTGGCAATTAATCCTTTGCATGCTTGAATTTACAATTAGCAGCCCTCCTGTAATGGGATTCAAGCGTGAGATCCCAGCTGCCGCNGAGATGTGGTGCTGAGGGACACGGGGCAGTGGTGCCCTGGCAGTGCTGGGGGAGTGGGTGGACGTGATGATCTTGAAGGTTTCTTCCACCCAAAAGTCTTCTGATTCTTTGGCATGCACAAGGTTGGAACCTGTTTTCATGCACCTTTGGTTTGACATGCGGATATCTCGTCTATGGGGAAAGATTTTCCTAGAAAACCCGTTCAGACCAGGGTTCTCTGCCAGCCCCCCCTGTGCATCTGCATCAGCCCTGCACCACGAACATGCCCTCCAGCCCCTTGGTCTGTTCTCGCAAGAAAAGCTTCTCCTCCTCCCCGCGAGCTGGGGGCCACTTCAGTTATCCTCCCTTAATTGCCAATTTTTCTGCTCAACAGACCGAACCAGCTTTAACGTCCTCGCTCCCTACTGGATTTGACTGATGAAGGATCTTTCTCCCTTGCTTGTGACCCAGGAACCTGCTGTGCAGCTCCTCCTCCAGAGGTCTGGCGCATAAAGCCAGGAACAGCTACGATAATTGCATCTGTCAGCTACAGAGGGGTGGGTTTTTTGGTAAAGTTTATCCTGGAAGGCCAAGGAACCTTCGGTAATATTCAATCAACCTGCATTTAAACTTCTCCCCTCTCAAGAGCTCAGGACAATTTTTCAGTCGGGTGTTTTGTTGGGATGCAACAATACCTCGATGGTGCCCATCTGAGAATGGTTCTGTGCCACATAAAGTGAGTCAGCTTCGCACAGTGTAGAAAACCCAATAGAAACACCGTATGGAAACACTGTAAAGAATAATGTTCTTTGAAGTACCAGTGGCATTTGAAAGCCATCTAGTGCTTTAAAGAACAGTGTTTTATTAAGGATTTCAAAGGAATGTCGGAGCTATTATTTCTTATTTTGCTATTAAAACCTGCAAGTTTGAAAATTAATCATTACAGGACCTTTGATGCCAAAAATCTATGAATAAAATAAATTCTGAGGGCTATTTTCACACTCAGTTACATTAAAATATTCCTCCCTCCCCCTTAATTTAATGCACATCTCAGTAAGTATCTTAAACACTCGGAATAATATTCTACTAAATAATCCAAACCCCCTATGGCTTCATGATTTTCCTTCCATTAACACACTATGATATTTCTCACTGCTTTCTAGTGACCTTTAAATAAACTTTTCGGATTACTAATTAGCATGATAAACAATAGACTCCCATTTCATGGGCAATTTCATGGTCAAGCAACCCACTAGAGAGCGGCTGCGCGCTCTGCAATATTCATATCTGGGCATCGCGGCAGCTCTGGAAAAGACATTTTCTTTCAGCAGCATCTCTGGGAACACTCATCAGTCCATTTTTGCCTGGTTCCTGATAGCCGAGATGAATCCTTTCCTTAGCACGGGTAAGATTTTAGAGGAGCGGTCTCACGTGGAAGGGGAAAGATGTGTTTTAACATTCACGGGAGCAGCAGCGAACGGCCCTAACGAGAGCTCAGCCCGGACCTTTGATCCCACTGAAGATGAACGATGTACATCACCCCATCCTCACAGTGAATTCCTTATCGCTCCCTTCTCGGGGCAAGTTCCTCTTGTCTCTTCTCAATTACGCTTCATTTGGTTTTATCACCAAATTGAATTTGAAGCAGTTGCTTCACGGATGGGTTCAAGTATTTTTGGTTTCTGTTTCAAGCAAGAGGAGACAAACTGGTTGTATGTAAAGGTAGACCCCTAGAATGGGGGATGCTGGTGATGGTGGGAATGCTTCAGGTCCACGAGAAGGAGCTGCTGGCACATCTGTGCGTGCTGCAGCTGAACAGCGTTTCTGTCCGGCCAGGGCCACGTACCTGCCTGGCTTGCTCCCAAAAAGCCTCGCGGGGCTCCAGCTGGTGCCACCTCCCCTGAGATGCTCACTCTGCCACCACCACCATCCACCGAGGCTCATCTGCCGCTGCCGGGTGAGGACAGCCAGCATCTGTGGCATCAGCCAGGAGAGAAACACCTCCTGAAGTTTCGGTGTTGCCGCAGAAAGTGTAAAAAAAAATAACGAATGAGTAAAGCAACAAAACCCCCCCAAATCCCAAGCAAACAAAATCACAGTTATGAAGTACAGGAGATTTGAAGAGAGAGAGGCTTGTTGTCTCCCTGAAGGTCACCAGGATGGCTGGATGGGAGAAGCTGGGGATGAAAAAGCCAGCAGCAAGACAGGGCAGGGTGGTTACGGGGCTTAAGTGCTTGCTGGCACTGGGGGAAGATTGCTTCTGGTCTCATTTTGGCCACTGAGCTCAGGGGAGGGGTTAATTTAAGGGACACAGAAACTACTCCACTCTCACCCCTTCCTTCCTCACCATCTATCCTCCCTGTTCTGGGGAGACCTTTGGGACCTGGACTAGCTCCTGCTGCTCATTTCTAAAAAAACAGAGAGGGAGTGGAGGGGGGAAGAGTCTATTTGGTAACAAAATAAGTAAACCCTGCAGGTACAGGGGGAGGAGGGGAAGGTCCCTCCCCATCCCTGGCTTTACCAGCCAGTTGCTATAGAAACCCATTACTGCAGAGCTCGGGGGCCCCAAAGCCCCAGGGATGCTGAGGAAACCCTGGCCCTCCAGCTCGGGGAAGGTCTGTCCTTCCCCACTTGGACCCAGGTAACCAGAGCGTGGATAAGCTGCAGAGTCCTGAGCTCATAGAGCAGTTTTAGACGGTGTTGGTGTTACTCATTTTAAGTTCACCACAATCTTTCATTTTATACCTGCACGCCCGTATATGAAAATAACATCATGTGCATCATTTTCTGGGAAATTACTTACTCCACAACGAGCCAGATAAAGTAAATATTATATCGATGGGAAAGAAGTAACAAAATATTAAAGGAAAATCGATAAATGCTTTAAAATCTCACCCTTCAGCCTTAATTACTTTGTTTAGTTAGGCAACGAAGTTTCAGAAGGTCTGGAAGTGGGCATGCTGCGATGCTGAGCTGACCAAGCTTCCTGCTGGAAGAGGCACGGGCTGCAGAGAGGAGCAGGGAACCTCCTTGGAGAGACATCAGCACCTTCCTGGGGCCTGGCAAAAAGTACTGAAGGGAGAACCTGTGGGGGTTTATAAGCCAGGTCTGCAGTAATCACCAATTAGCGTTCATCTGAGCACCTCTGAACTGGCCCATTACACTGACTGCTCCCAGCTGAAGCGCTGCCCAGGCTGGAGGGCAGGCAAAGGAACCCACCAACGCCGTCCTAATTGTTCAAATCAATAAACTTTGGCCCGTTCCACCTTTCTCGACTGGAGATATTTGGTGTCATCTTCTCTTCCAGACAAGGAAAGTGGCAAGGGTGGGGTGGGGGGTTCTGCCACAGACCCCATCTGCCAGACCGGCTGAAAATGCCAGAAAAGCTGCTGACGTAAAATACTTTTATATAGGCCAGCTCTCTGTCAAAAGTGGGTCCAAAATTAGGTTAGTAAGTCGATATTTACACACAAGATGATGTGCCCTGGTTTTCCGAAGCGCTGAATACCCAGCCCAGAAGTTCCCTCGCGGGGCCGGCAACTTTATTTTGAGCACCTTGCTTTATAAAAAGCCCATCTGCGGCAGCTAGCGCTTACTGCCGTGCAATTAACTCCCCCTTACGTAAGCCAGCCATGAATAAGCATTATTTGCCATATATTACACCGGCAGAGACACTTTGCAGCACCGCACTGGTATCTGAGGTAGGCCTCCCAAATTATCAATTAATGCTCCTTGACATTTCGGTTAAGTACGTTAATTTACATTAAACCTACCGCAGCTACCTTTGCATCAGGCAACTCTGAGCCTCGGCCATAAACTAGGAAGACTTAACGCAGTTCAGGAGCGTTATGGTCGCTCTTTATCATCCTTCTGACACAATGCACATTGTGTAGGCAACGCAGGGAAGATAAACACGTATATAAAGCAGGCGATTACCTCGGCTCACACAGACTATCATATTTATGACCATTTCCAAAGGCTTAGCATAATTCATTTCTCCCAGGTGCTAGAGTAAATCCATCGTTCAAAGCCCCCCCTCCGAGGCAGGCAATGAGCAGCAGGTATCAAGATGTGCCGGTCTCCAGCTAAGCCAGCAAAACTTCGTTGCTCTTTTCAAAGGCGGTTCGTGGTGGGCAGGGGGTGGCTGGTGGGGATCGCTGGGTTCAGAGCTGCTTGCTGCCAAGGGAATGCAGCCAGAACACAGCAAGGAGAGGGTTAAACGGGGCTCCAGAGATTAAAACTCTCGCTCATTCAAAAGGCAGGTGTTCCCCACGTCGAGTGGACACGTGGAGAGGCCCACGGCAGGACGTGGGTGGCAAGGAGCCGGTGTGCTTTGGGCAGGGAAGGGATGGCAAGCACAGCCAAAGGTCATCCTGCTCCCAACGCTTGGCTTCCTCAGGCTGAGGAATCCCCCATGAGCTGCAGAGCACAGGGAGCCACATCCAAAGGGAATCGGAAAGCTGGGATTTGAGCAGAACACCATCAGAAGGTGGGGGAGAGCCAAGAAGCAACGAGCGCTCAGGATGGCTCCGAGCGGCGGCTGCCGAGCTGGGTTTGCCTGTGTGCTGGAGAATCAGCACTTTGGGGACCTGCAGCAGGGTCGTTTCCAGCCCCACAAATATCGCCGATTAACGAGGAGGGAAGGCTTCCCCAGACGCTCTGCCCACTGAAATTGCCTCTAATATCGGTACATTACATATGACTAATCAGGGGCAATTACGGCCTAATTACCGTGCCGCGCTGGCTGCAATCACTCACACGGCTCCAACGAGCGGAGGGCGGGCGGACAAACGCGCCGTTCGGGTTCCCCTTCATTTCACACCCGATTTGATCTGATGCAAAATGGGGAAGGCAGTAAAGAATCAAATCAGAAAAGCCATTTCACCTCCCAGATTATGAGAGGATCTATCGCTCTAAACGCAGCGTTCCCCAGGCTCTCAGTTGAACTGGTGTCAGTCCAGCTCACCCGAACCCCAGAGACACGTGGGCTGTGCCGGTGACTTGGCAGCTTCAGAGGAACCTTTAGTCACTGCAGTTTTCGATAGATATTTCCAGAAATCAGAAACATTTTGGGGTTATATCTTCAACAACCCCTGTCTGTTCTATTCCATATGAGTGATTACTTTAGGAGACAAGACACGTGCACTTATTTTTTTTTTTAAAAGAAAGATGATAGGGAGTGGTAAGAAATGAATTACACGGAGACAGCGAGTAAACCAAAACTAGAAAACCAACGAGAGAAGGGTTGCTTTGCAAGAAACAGCTGGTACTTTGACACCGTATCGCTCCAGGAAAGGAAAAAGGGGGCATAAATTAAGCGCTTCCTTCTTCTGTAAATAAGTTCTAAAGTAACCTGATTACAGCAGCTCCCACTAGCACCATTCCACGGCAGGGCAGAATAAAATCAATGACAACATCAACATGTCCATTCTGTTTAGTGGTTCTGTAACTCAGCTGCGAGAACCTGCTTTTCGCTTATGACTTGGCCGAGGGAGAACCACGACTAACCCGGCTAGAACTCCTCCAGTTGATGGACCCAGGAATTGCTCCTTCCTTCATGACCGAACAACACCACGGCTCCCAAAGGTGATACTGTAGTGTAGTTATTTTAGAGAAAACATAAAGCTTTTAGGACTTGGAGCTTGATTTGACTAATGCCTCTGGAGGATTTGGTAGAATTTAGTATTTAACGGTCATCTAACATCAGGACACTTGTCTAAATCGATCCTTGAATATTAAAATCTCAAAGGAGAGACTAATCCTTGTTCCCAGTGGTTTAAATAGACAAAATAGAGAGGAACTGGAACTCAAAAGCATGTTTTGTGCTTGAGGCAGAGCAGTCTGGCCCTGGTTCGCTATGAGCAAAAGGAGGTTGGCAGCAACAAGAAATGACTCGTAAGGAAGAACGTGAGCGGCACGTGCTCCAGCCAGGAGAGACAAAATACACTAAGCCTAATGTACAACACCAGCTTCTCCGATACTCCTTTTCAGAGCCTCATAAGTATTTTCTTCCAAAAAAAAGGAGGGCAAAAGACTCTAATGTTGCAGCGCTGCAGTTTCATGAAACAAATCAATACAGGGCAGCAGAAAATTCACGCCCTTTTCTGAAAGTTTGCCTAAGTTCGCAGAATCACGGAATTATCGAGGCTGGAAAAGGCCTCTGAGATCCTCGAGTCCAGCCTATGACCTAACACCACTGAGAAACCCTCAGAAAATCAGCTTTGGAATTGGACCGAGCTTGTAAGGTGGCCTCAGGAGACCAGCAGAAAAGGCAGGGTGCAGTTTTCAGCTGACACCTCCTGTCCAGGACACGAGTGGCTGGGTGGGCCATGGTGCATTGAATTTTAACCGACTGGGGTCCACACACCCAGGACCAACTCAGGGAAGTATTTTGCTTATTCCTAATTCCCTTTGAAATAGCATTTTGGTCTTTTACTATTATTTTTTTTTTATACAATGAAAACTTATGTACTTGCCTAAATCTGTCACCAAAGAGCTGTTTTCATCTCGCGAGCTGCCATCTGCCGTATCCTCCGATTCAGAAAACGCTTTCTAAGAGCTGCAAAGTGAGTATAAAACCCGAGACCATGGCAGGCGACTGGGAGGTGGGCTGAACTCACCAGAACCGACCCGCTGAGGAACACCAAGGGACGGGAGAGGCTGAGGCTGGCCAGAGCATCCTCTGGCACGCACCGACTGCAGGGTGAGACAGTGATGCTGCACAAAGAAGAGGTGGATATTTTGCTTACGGTAGTTTCAGATTTTTCCTAATCCCCCCTGTCCTCTGGACCACCTTGAAGGTGCTCAGAGCCTGTGGAGCGCTGGCTAAAGCAAGCACGTTTCTTCCCACAAACTGTCTCACATTGTGGGAGCAAACAGACCTTCCTGAGCCACTAATGAGCAAATAATTCACTTTTAAGTACAAATAGACAGCCTTGTGTAAACTCGCCGAATAATCCTGCACCGTCCGCGAGCCAAGAGCAATAAATGCTCCGCGCCGCGTCTTAACAACAAAGCGAATGCACACGGCTTGCTTCATCAGAGCGCGGAGCCTTGTCAGCTCGAGCATCCTTCAGCAGAATTCAGGAGTTGGATTACACTCTATAAAAGCCCTGGCACCGCGTCTGTTAAATGACATGGCACTTTTTACACTTAATGCGACTGCTGGAGTAATTTCCTCCTTTGCGAGGCCACCCTCTGTAACACGATGCAGCTGGAGAAATCGATATTACCAGCGCTCCACGCCAGCCTCTCTGCTGCTTGGGCTCTTTTGAGAGGTTCAACAGCAGCGTGACCTTCTCCAACCCGTGCAGAATATATTTCAAACGTTAACACACCGCTTACCTGCTGGAGCCAGGAATCTGCGACAAGAAAACATCAAGGCGGTTCATGCCGGCCAGATGAATCCCCTAACTGAGGGATAACAAACAGAGCGCTCGTGTCAGGAGGAGCTGAGCCTAATAAAATCTTCAGCCTTGGGGCAGAATACGAGGGAGACGAATGCCTCAGTAAGAGCGGCATTTGTTTCTCAAACCCAGACACTTTTCAGCAGGCGGCGTACGATGGATTATCCCGAGCACCTCAAGGGTAACGGGGGCATTGGCGAGGGAAGAAGCAAACACCGTTTGTAATCCCAGCAACCAACAGATACAGCCCCCATGTGCCACAACACAAATCAGCTCCCCGTGTCCTTGGCTTCTGCCACGTCTCTGGGGTTTGCTGAGAGAGGGACAGAAGGCTTAACAAAACACTTTGGGGTTCTTTCCAGTGAGAAAATACGAACTGGTATGTTCCTAATAGATGGCTGTTTGTACAGAAAGCTGTTTATTGGGAGATGAAATACTTCCAATTTTTAGAAAAAGCCCTTTTTTTTTTTTCCCCCCAGATTCCATGTCTGCATCTCAGTTCCCACTCTCTCACCATTTTACTGTCATTTCCCCCACTGAGAAAAGCTGAAGGAGAAAAACAGCTTGAAGAAGTTCTGCCCAGATTTAAAATAACACTGCATTGAGAAAAGCACCTGGGTTTTTTCTGAAGTACAACTTTTCTCAGACAATTCTCCAACAGGAGAGAGGGGGATATCTGCAGAAGGTTGAATGCTCCCGGCGTAACCAAACTCTGCGTCTTCCCCAGTTTTACGGCTGGTTTTGCGATTGCTTCACTTTAGCCAGCGTGGGGTCAAACCCAGACAACTTCAGAATTTGGAAACAGACCAGCTGAGGGTGGTTTGGCTCCTTTCAGAGCAAGGAAAGCTTTGAGAGCTGAAGGTCCGAGACCTGCGGGGTTGTCTGAGCCCCAGGAGATCCCACAGGGGGGTGGGTTGGATGAGGAATGAGGTTACAGACCTCAGGGCACCCACCACGCCGCCGATGTGCAGACCCTTCTCTCTGCACAGACATGGATCTCTTGGTAGTGATGCTTTGGCTCCCATCCACATCTAAACCACACGAACCTCCAGAAACTGAGATCTCCGTCTCGTCCTGCCCTGGGGTGCCGCGGCTCATCAGCGTCCTCCATGCCTCGGGTGCCGGTGGGAGGAGAGGTGATCAGCGGAGTGCCAGGGGAGCAATCAGGAGGAGCAGATCGCAACAGACAGCAATCTGGAGGATGGAGAAATGGATAGTTTGTGTTTCACCGATTTTGATGCGGTCGTATCATCTGTAAATTATACACCCAGTTATTTTTCCAGTTGGCCATTACTCTGCCAGGCGACCGGCTGCCAATTCCAGCCCTCCTCACCACGTGCGTGGCTGTAAAGCTCGAAAGCAGCTGTCTCCAGAGCAAGCCAGTTGAGGAAGAATAGGGAAACAAATTACATAAAAGCAGATTAACTTCTCTTTAACTTCCTTCAAAATATTTCTCTTCCCCACAGCCTCTGTAATCCCATTTTTTAAGGGAATTTGGTCTCTTTATTTGTTATACTTATCAGTGTGACTAGAATTTAAAGCTTTGCACTTCACGTTCCTGCCCGTGGACCTGTTGCAATTATAATCCTCAGGCTTCTCAGTGGTGGGAACGGCTCTTTAAAGAGTTTTCAGCCTGTTGCACTGCTGCTTCCCACATGACAAAGATGGCCAGGGCACGCTCGGTACCTTTAGTTGAGCAGCTCCTCGGTGGGTGGTGGCAATATTCGGACAGTCTGGGGGGTTTTATTGCTTCCTCTTTTAACTTTGGATGACTGGGATAAATAACTCTCGCCTACCATCTTACCAAAGCTGCAGTACCTGCCAGTCACAGGTTGGGTTTAACCAACACTGATAAGATGGGAAGACATCACATTAAGGACATTTCTAACAAATATGGTATTTCACTGGATTTCAAAAAGTATCACAATTTAATTTCTTCCTAAGGAAGCCAACTGTTTAGAAGAGACTCCTAAAATAAAGCCGAAACCCTTCTGCACACACACTGGTTTTCGTTAGCTTAAATACAATAAACCTACGTGTGACACACCCTCCCACATCCTCTCCGTGCTGCTCTGAAGCCTTTATCTTCACATCTGAAAGAGAAAAAGTAGGGAGAACATCTTACCAGGTGCCTAAATGATCTGGAACCATCCCTGCATGCTGGGCACTGCACCCCAACAGCGGCCCGAGGCTGGGGCACACCAGTCGCTGAGTGGGGGTTGGTCACAGCTCAGGCACCCCAGGGCTGCTTGAAAGGTCCCACCACTTCAAATCAGGCTAGAAGAGCTTTGAAAGGATGTCTGACTTTATTCCTGTTACTGTGAAGAAGAGGTGAAAGGCAAAGGTCAGGCAATGAAGGTGGACTCGCCCTGGTGTGGGACCAGAGGAAGGTGAAGAGCTCATAGAGCCCTACCTGAAGTCAGGGTGCAGCACGAGGAGGTGGGGGGCCTGGAAGACGCATTGCTGACATCCCAGCTATGAGCAAGAGTGCAGCTGGAGAGTGAGGAGAACAGCAGAGGAGACGGTGTTAGGGCCGTGGTTTAGAAAGGTAGAGGGTTCTCAGAGGTGGGTGCAAGGGCCACTCGGAGCTTCTGCCCTCTATGAAGATCCTTCTCTCCTTTCCCTACCCAGTGAATGACCTCAGAGCTCGCAGGAGAGCTGCTCTGCTGACGTGGCCCTGCCACCCCCGGCCCATGGGCTACTGCTCCACCACCCAAATCCTGTCAGGAAGGGCTTTGCACAGCAGAGGAGCCCCAAGGCAGGAGCTGGGTGTCTGCCCCACTTCGCTCATCGCTGCGGGAAAATCGCGTGAGACGTGGGAGGAGAGGAAGATTCGTCCCTTTGGGGAGAGCAAGAGATCAGAGAATGAAAAACTGAATGAGCTCCCTGTGCCCTCTGCAATTAAAGGGAACTTGAAAGAGTTTCAATCTGGTGATATCATTAATTTCTCCTCTTCCTCCTCCCTCCTGCAGCAGTTCAGAGGAGTCCTTTTCGACTGTTTATTGACTGATGAAAGACCCAGCTGAAGAGACCCTAAGAAAAGGAAAGTTCGAAAAGTTTGCAGCCCTTTCATCAGTCCTTTAAACAATGTTCAGAAAAACATGAGAGGAACACTGCGTCTGAGAGAAACGCTGTAATTAAAGCTGCCTGCAGTGGGCTTTGCTGTCCAAATGTGACTCGAATACTCGCAGCCCCGCGTCGTGCGAAGATTTAGTTTTCAATTTTGTCACAAACAAGGCTGGTAAGGAGCACATTTATACTCAGCCAGTTATTTCCTTCATTTGCTAAGGAACAAAATTGCTTTGGTACGCTACCTAGGTGGGAAACGCAGCGTATTAGAGTTCACAAAATGAGTGTGCACAGAATGTGCATCCGGCACCAACCCAGGGATTTCGGGGAGCGTGAGACCATGCAGCGTGCCAAGCACCTCCGAAATAAAACCTGAGCACAGCACACCTGACACACGCACGGGCAGACACCGCAGACTCTCATCTCATCCGAGGTGTCTGTGCCTGTCAAAGAGCTCACAGGAATATGGAACATGCCCGTCTCTTTTCTGCAAAAATTTCCATCTTTCTCAAGATCACACCTGAAAATTTCTGCCCCGTTTCCTTCCCCTGTGGCTCCTCACACAGTCTTGTCCTGTTGCTGGAGAGCAGTTGAGTCTTGCTAACTCACAGGATGGTCCTGTAAATGATGGGATAGATGATGTCCTATAAAACATAACTGGAGGAAAATGCCCTTGCCTGGGTCTGCTCAGAAAACACAAACGAGCCAACGGGAAGAGCTGACAAATATTACTTGGTGTGACTCTTAAAATGGAAGAAATCCTCAGAAATATCCTGAGCCCATGAAGTTTCCTGGGGCACAGTTTGCCCACAGAAAGGATTAAAGACTTCAAACAAATCCGTTTCGTGGCACAGATGGATCTAAGCCGCTTTCAAAGCCCAGCCACCACAAGGCAGTGACAGGGACCAGTCTGTGATCAAAAGCCTGTGGGCAAACATGTGTGGTTTGCTGGTAACCTCTTGTCTCAGCTTCGTCATGTGACAGCTTTGTTGTCATGGCAAGAGATGAAAACCTGACGAGGGACTACTTGCTCTTGGACGTGGTGGTGAAGGAGAACGGACAGCCACACACTCCACAGCTGCTCACGGGGGTCACCACTTGCAAATAGCTCTCGGCTTCTCACAATTACAATTCAAAAGGGAAACCTCCAGAATCACAAACCATGTCACCAAACTAATGTGAAGACACCAAGTGAGAATCCCTGGGGTGAGACTGCTGGCCTGCCGTGAGCTGGCAGCCCGTGCCAATGGTGACCATCTGGCCTGCCTTTGGGACCTGCTGGAGATGGCTCCTCTAAGCATTAATTTCTGTTGAATCAAGCTTTTCTGACATACTGTTTACATCTGCTGGAGCCTGTTGGCCCATCGATACAGCACACTGCTGAAGGCACCTGACATTTGGCCACCGTCCCCAAGCTCGGCGTCAGTCACAGGCAGGGAGCACGAGGGAGGAGCAGCAACCGAAAGGATGATGGAGATCTGTGGGGCAGGACTGAAGGGAGCGAGGAGGGTTAACACAGTAATCAAATTAGAAAGCGGTCCTAATTAATTCAGCAATCAAAAGCAATGACACCTTACCAGGCAGCCAACTAATACCATCACAGACATTCTCCTTGTTTGTTTTCTTGTCTTCTCCGACTAGCAGGAGGATGTGGGGGATCCCGTTCCCAGCCATCTGGCATTAGTGTGGAAAATAAGAGATATTACACAGTTGTCTCGGTAACTCCCTTCTAATTCACACGTTCTCATGATCTTAGAGTTGTTTTTCTCTAGGCTTTACTCACCCATGACTACAACCCTAGGAGATTTGTCCATCTACAACCCCAACCTCAACCAGCTTATTTCAGGTGCCTTATTAAAACTGGGGTTCCAGAGATTAATTTTTACTCAGAATTGAGGATTTTATACACCAGAGTTCTGGGTGGTGGGTCTGGCCACTGCTCACACCTTCTGCTGAAAGTCGCCTTGAGCATCTGCCCTTCACACGACTCAGAGCACTGGTAGTTAATGGTGCAAGTTCCCCTCATAGCTCATGGACTGACCAGCAGGAACAAGCCAGAACTTGGCTCTGTGATTAGCAACACCAGTTTTTGCATTAGTAGCTTCCCTAGCCCTTCAAATTTAACCCAAACATGGTATAATCACCCTGCTCTTGGCAGGGAGCAAGCCATGGCTGTCCTGAAACCACGGCCAGGCCCAGATCCCTGACATTTCGGGCACGATGCTCTCCTTGGCACCTGCAGTTGTCTCCTGTATCCTCTTGCATTTGTCTCAGAAAGACTGAAAAACGAAACTAAGCTCCCATCCAAGGCTGCTTCTCCTTCTCCCGTACAAAGCCGCTCCGTAAATCGCCCTCAACGCTGCCGTACAAATGAGGCAGCTGCTGAGAGCCTGAAGAGCACCGCGCACAAGGGCAGCAGTCTCCTAGCAATAAGGAAGATGTAAAAGCCCTCAAAATAGCTCCTCCTTCCATTCCTTTTCAGTGACTCATACCGTACAATATGGTTTGGGGGGGGGGCTGGGGTTTTCATTGGAGTTTTTTTGTGTGCTTTCTTACAGCAAACCCACTCCTACTGCGTGTGGCAGGTGAAAGGAGGTGAGGGAAAGGGTACCCACATTACCTGCAAGAGCACGGGACGTCCCAGGTGTCCCACACGGGTTGAACACATTTCACATTTTCTTGCCGACACAAGAGAACGAGCCGTAAGGGCTGCGAGGATTTGCAGTTACGAGGCATTTTGCGCAGCCTGGGCAGGAGGAGCATCTCCTCTGCCTGCTACATTGAACCAATGCTTGGTGGATACGCTGCAAGACAGAAGGTAAATAGTTGTGAGTGGAAATCAGGAACACCCACACTCGAGGCAGGGGAGTGATGCAGCTCTAAAACTGGCGTGAGGGAAGAATTATGCTGTCTGACTGACCTCACAGAAGGTTTAGCAGCAGCAGTAAGTTAAAAAGGAGTTGGCTTCCCATGCCGCTGTCAGATTTATACCACCTCACAGCCGAGCTGCCATAAGGGGTGGTCCATGAAGGAACTGTCCAAGGATGGCCCAGGAAGGAAGGTCCATGAAGGAACTCCCCAAGAGGAAAAGAATTATTTAAAAAACAAGCACATGTAGCTGATGGCCAAATTTGTCATCAGCCCCAGCAGAAGCACCTAGACATGGTTCTGAAAATCCCCATAATTTTCTTCATCTTTTCCCCCTGAATAATCCTCACCCTCTAATTCTGATTGAGAAATATCTAAAAATAGTTCCGGAGAAGCACTCTAATGAATTATGCAATGGACATATGCTCTCACACCAAATCTTGATGTTTACTTTATCTGATGTCATGCAGAAGATTGAAGCTTGGGACTGTGCTGGGAACGATCCCAGCGATGCAGTAGGATTCTAGGTCACATCACTTCATCTCTGATCAGGCGTGGGAGCACCTGCGAGAGCAGATGGCTAGACAATGTAGCTATCACTGGTGGCTTTAATTTTCCTGGATTAAGAAGCAAGTACTAGGCAAGTAGTTTGATTTGTAAAGATGCAGCAGCAGCCCTGGCACGGGAAAACCTTCCAGAGCTCTCATGATGCCTTCTCACAACCGCCTTCTCGTGCCGTTCCTGGTAGGACTGCAAATCTACAGGCAACTCACTCACCAGCCGCCTTCCAGTTATTTCCATTTTCATTGTGTTATCTTCAAGAAATAGTCTGATTTAAAAAAAGACAATTGGAAACCTAGCTTCCAACCACAAAAAGCACGGTGTGCCTCGTCCCAACGTGGCTCTAAACAAGGGGAGGGCAAAAAAAATCCTTCATTTGTTTTGTAACTCATTGCGACCACGTGTCCTTGTGAATCTGCAGCCCTCTGACGTGCCAGTGGCAAACCCAGGTTGTTTCCCGAGCATCCTCGCCCAGCATCACCTCATTCAGAGCACACGCTGCACAGCACAGCCCAGCAGCTCTCTTCTGGTAGTCCTCCCCCAGGTGAGCTGGCTCCAAGCCACCACGATTGCTTCCGTCTCCTACACTCTGCTTAAAAATGCAGCTGGCGTGAGCTGGGGCTACTCAGGAATGTCACGGCTGGAAGTACCAACCCTGAGAACATTAATCTGAATGATGGTCTCTCACCAGGAGCTTTCGGGCTGGACCTGGGAAGAGAATCTTGTCTTGAGCAGTAAATAAAGGAAGAAGTATCGTCCTGGAAAAACAAAAGGACACTGCAACTGCACTCTGTAAGGAATGAACCAGCCAGCAGTGAACACCAGAGCTATTTCAGAGCAGGGTACAAGGGGTAAATTTATTCCTAGCATAACCTGATCACCTTCCAGGGAAATCCATTCGGAGCAGATCCTGTCCACACAGGCACAACGCCTCGCTACAACTTCATCCCTAAGCCACCCAGACAGATGTGAAGATTACCACGAGGGGTCCCAGATTTAGAATTCATAAATGAGTTTCTTGTTTCTCTATGAAAAGGGCAGAGCAGGATTATGGAGAGAAAATTACACATTCTTATGCTATATTTCAGTCAGGAGCAGCTTCAAGATAAAATTAACCAGTGGCAGCGAGTGTATTATAATAAAACAACACTGATAC
>WEIS01022369.1:1938-26391 GCA_013389965.1 Todus mexicanus | reverse complement strand
ACTTAAAAATGGCAATCCATTATTAAAGGTGCGGGAAGCAATTGAAGGGACAAGAACCTCTCCCATCGTTATAAACTGTAACATGTCACCATTTTTATGCCCTCCTATTTATTTGGTATGTTTGGGAGTGTGTTTCTTTCCTTCCACTTTCCTTCTGTCAGAATGTTTCAGTGCTGGAAACAACAGTGAACTGGTTAAGAGAGGTTCATACAGCTGCTTCCATATTGGATGTCCAGAAGGATGTGCACCTTTATAAATGCAAATAAAGCTATATAAGTGTTCACCTTTTTTATCACATCATTCTTCTAATCTTATCACTTCATTGCTAATCATATAGCTATAGAAACCTTATTAAAAAAAAAAATAATCCTAAATTTCAGCTAACATTAATGAAATTTACATAACGGAATTTACCAAAATCATGGTTTTTTCCTCAAATTAATACAGTTAATGTGTGGACAAAAGTATCATCTTCTACCAGTTCATATAAATTAACCAGGCAGGGTTCTTACCTATAAGCCCTCAAAGCTACCTACCTTTTTCTAACAAAATAAGAGTTGAGTAATCATAGACAAGGACAATCCAAATCTGCATTTCTTTACAACCACGAGGACAATGAGGAGGAAACATTGCACCGTCCCATCTTTTACGTGTTTTGCTCTCTTTTACATGGATTCGTTACCATGGCAGATAATCAAACAGCACAGATGTAACAGAAAAAACTTGTCCTACTATTCTACCTCCTTTTGGTGTAACAAAAAGTAATCATACCCACTGGACACAATGCTCCTCTTGGATCCACAACGCAGACTTCCATACTCCAGCAGAGCTCAAGAAGAGGTGCTGAATTGCCAACACCCTTTTTATATGATGCAAAGCTGGGTTCAATGAAACATGGTACATAAAGACACAACTGCAATATTTAGTTGTAATATTCGTTGAGGGGTTTGTGTCTATTTTAATAAAATAAATGTTAACCACTTTATAATGTGATTGATAGGCAGCAGGTTTTTATATCAATTCTACTGAAAAAGAAGCCCTTTATCAGCACTGGGTTCTCCTTCCACTTGTGGAATAAATGTAAACTTTCTCTCATGGTTGTGCACGCAGGTATCATGGCTAAGACCTTCTCGTGTATTAAAAAGGAAAGTTTATTCAGTTTGTCTGCAAAAGATAAAATTCAAGCCACACTTAAAACAGATTAAATCAGGAACATCTCCATCTGTCAAGAGATATAGCAGTGTTACCACTGGCAGAAATTAAGACCATAAACAATGCTAACTTATTTGGATAAAAATTTCTGTGTGATAAAATAGTGTTATTATTAACAAGGTTCTACTGTAAATGTGCATTTGGAGTAGATTACACTGAGGGGAATGAGAATTCCAGAGAGGGTGTTCAAGCTCAACAGGCATCTGGGGAGTTAATGTGTCTCTGGTCGATTAATTTACAGCATGTCAGAATAGCCACGGCTGGAAAGGAGAGATTCAGAAATCGCCTAATCCAACCCTCCTGATCAAAGCTGGATCAATGCGAAGAGATTACTCAGGACTTTGTACTGTTGGATTTTGAGTTACTGGTCTGTTAAGCATCTCCTATAGTGGGGAAAAGAAGAGGACAGCTGCTGGCATGAAGGTACAGTGACCCTCTTTTAGAATAAGAAGTCCAACCTGCAAGTTAAATACCAAAGGCTTTCACTGAAGCTTCTTATCTTTCAGTGCAACTTCCAGGCTCACAGGAGATACTTAAGACGCAGGAACAACATCACATGTAAATACACCTATATCAATACAGAGGTGCAGATATGGCTATTAAAGATTGCAGTACTATCCGCAGATCTCCCCTTGCTTTGCTAGTCTTCCTGCATTACATATGAAAAATAATCAATTCTAAAAAGAAACAATGAAAAAAGGTTCCAAGCCTTCACTATTTCAAACCCCTGTCTTTTCTTCTGAATGCAGATAATGCAGAGGACAAACAGCTTGTTTATCAACATTAGTTGGTAATCAAGCTGCTAGTCACATAAATTCCATGACATATTGCCCAACTTACTTATCTTTCCTTCCTAGCATTCACTAAGAATCTTAGAAAAACAAAAGTTCTTCAGTAAAGGTAAATAGACCAAACCAGAATTTTTTAGGTCCAACCTAACTCATACTCCAGTATGTCAAACATCTCTCCTGATGGAAGAACAAGCAGAGTGGTGATCGTGTAAGGCAACAAACATCAGTACATGCACAGCAGTTTCTCAGCTAAAGCAGGTAACAAATTCTGGCTAGAGCAAAGTCAAATACAGAAGAATAAGAAGAATGCATCTGTTCTGTTTATAACACTGTAGCAAAGGAACAAATTACTAAAATATTCAGTTGTATAAAATTGACATCTGATTAATTGTTGAAGATGGATGAATTTTTCTGCTCTGATGAGTCTTAGCTTGGCTTGTGCAAGCAGCACATACACAGCAGGGTGGACCAGACCTCTAGCTCTTCATATGCTATTTCTGCATGGATCTGATACGCTACTGAATATTATTATTGAAACAGATTCGTTACATTTGTCCTCTGGAGGAGATAAACTGCATTCTCTATGTTCTTCTTCCAATGTTTCATATGAAATAAAACATACATTTAAAGGAAATTTAAAGACTTGTAGCCCAGAATCATTGCATAGTGTCAGTAATATCTGAATAAAATCAATCCTTTCATAAACTTCCATGGTCTATTGCCAGGCAAATGCTCATCCAACTACGTTTACTCTCAAGATGTGTAAGCATGTGTTGCAATCAGAAAAACCTGCTAATTAGGTTAATCATGAACACTTCTGAGGAAGCTACAGTTTCCTGGAAACTAGTTTCTGAATGTCTGTCTGAATTTAAATTTTGCGAAAATAATTCAAGTTGCACATCTTGACAAGTACTTGCTGTTCCCTTCCCTGTGCTGCATAATACCACACTGCCAGGAACTTGCCTCAACAGCTGGGACTAGCCCCTGAAATGACAGCACTAGTGGTGTCCTTAAAGACAACTGCTGACCACTAGACTGGAGTGCTGCATAAACGGGTACAGGCACTTTGGGAAGAACAGACTCGAAGGACAAGTTGCTCTATTTGTGAGAGGGCAGCTGGGTGCATGGAGTTCTGCGTTGGGACACTGGCTGAGCCAGCTCAGAGCTCATGGAGACACTGTGGTGGGTGTCCACTACAGATGGATCAAGAACACAAATACAGTAGGTGCTAAGGTAGGCCTTCTTGAGATGACTGGTGAAAGCCTCATGCTTTCATGTCCTGGTCCTCATAACAGTTTCCAGCAACCCCAATATCTGCTGGAAGAGCAACACAGGAGGGCACAGGAAGTCCTGAAACATGCTAATGATAACTTCTTGACACAGATGATTTAGGAGTCAAGGAAGGGAGCCACTCTCTGCTGGACCTCATGCTTACAGAAAAGGAAGGTCATGGTGATCAGGGGAGGTTCCTATTGACTGGAAAAAAGGAAAATGTTGCTCTGCTGTTCAAAAAAGGCAAGAAGGAAGATCCCAGGAATTACAGGCTGATCAAACTCATCTTAATCCTTGGGAAGGTGATAGAAATTAATCCTCCTTGAAAACTTCTCCAAATGTATGAAGGACAAGATGGCAGGGAGCAGTCAGCATGGATTTATGAAGAAATCATGCTTGACTGACCTGATAGTCTTCTGCAGGGAGATGACTGGCTTTTTGAGGGAAGAGCAGTGAATGTTATATTGACTCAGGAAGGCTTTTGACACTGATTTCTATAAAATCCCCATGGACATGCTGATGAAAAATAGGTGAGATAAATGGACAGTGAGGTGGCCTTAAAACTGGCTGAACTGCCAGGCTCAGAGGGTTGTGGGTTAGCAGCAAGAAGTGCAGTTGTAGGCCAGTCACTAGCTGAGTACCCCAGGGGCTGATACTGGGGCTTACACTGTTTAACCTCTTCACTGACAACCTAGACAATGGAGCAGACCAATGCTGCAGATGGTACAAAACTGGGAGGATTGGCTGAGAGACCAGACCAGATAGTTTTGCTGCAATTCGGGAGGACCGAAACAGGCTGGAGAAATGAGAATAGGAATCTCAAATTTCAACAAAAGGCAATTCCGAGCCCTGTAGTGGCCAAGAATAACCCCATGCAGCAGCACATGCTGGGGGCTGACTGGCTGGAAAGTAGTTTTGCAGCAGATGACTTGGGGACACTGGTGAACACCAAAATGGTCAGGAGCCACCAACGTACACTTGTTAAAAAGGGGTCAGCAGCCTCTTGGACTATATGAGGCAGAGTATGTTCAGCAAGTCGAGGAAGGTGGTTCTATCCCTTGACTCAGCATTGCTGAAGCCACACCTTGAGTGCTGTGTCCAGTTTGGGGCTCCCTGGTGCAAAAGAGACACGGACACACTGAAGCTGAGGCCAATGAAGGGCCACAAAGATGATTAAAGAACTTGAGCATCTCTCCTAAGGGAAAGAGACTAGGAGGGCTGCCACTGTTCAGCCTGCAGAAGAGAAGGCTCAGTGAGAATCTTATAAAAATAAATAACTGATGGGAGGGAGTAAAGAAGATGGAGTCAGACTCTTCTCAGTGGTGCCCTGGGACAACATGAGAGACAATGCGCACAAACTGAAATCCAGTAAATTCCAGGAAGAAAAATTTTTTTTCTGTAAATATGCTCAGACACTAGAGTAGTTTGCTAAGAAACATTGTGGATCTCTCTTCTTGGAGAAATTCAGGACCTAACCATACATCTCCCTGAGCATCCTGCTCTGGCTGAGCCTGCTCTGAGCAGATAGGTTGGACTATATGACCTCCAGAGGTCCTTGCCAACCTCAACTCTTTTGTGATTTTGTAATCTTTGTGTAGTCAGTATATAGGTGTATAGACAGATGGAAGAAACTCAGAAGTCAGTAATATTTTCTTAATATGTTTTCTGCAACAAGGTTTTTATTCAGACCTTAAATTTTAAGATTTAATACACTTTAGAAGTGTAGTAGCATTAAAATATAGTTAGCCTAGAAGCTCTTTTGTATAACTTGTTCTATGAACTTGTTCAGAGCTTTGATTGAATATTCCACCATGTATCACAAATTCTGCTCTCGGGGGCCCACTAAAGTACAGCTTTTCACTTTTATTTTCCAAATTTATTACTAGACAACACTCTCACCAATTCTAATGAAGCGGGAAATGCAATACTCATTCTTTCCTGCAAGTTCATATATATCAATGCAACATGCAAATTCAATAAATAAATGAAATATTCTGTTCATTTGTCATTCTGAAATAAAATATTCAAGTTTAAAAAGTCAACAGCAAGAAACACTAACTCTCATCTGTGTTTCCTCTCACATACACAGTAAGAAATAGCATCATTTGACACGCTGAATTCTGAAAAGTGTTGCTTTGTGTGTTCACCATTAAAAAAATGAAAAAAGAGACAATTTAAATTACGGTCAAAGGTTTAGTTATCAAGGGTTCTAAGCCAATCTAGAAAACCAAGAATAATGGGTCTATTTAAAGATAAACTGAGTTGAAATTATTCTGCCATACTGAAGGGGCATTAAGCAAGCACACAGAAGCGCTAATCTAAATTCCACAACTTTCAGGAAGAAAGAGGGAAGGATTTTTTGCTATGAGATAGATAAGATACTCAAAGATTCTCACTGAAATAAAATGTAAAAGATGCAAAAGACACAGACTCAGGCAACCTACCCACATACAGCAACAAGACCCTACTGACCACAACACAGCAATTAGGAAAGTGTTGATAGCCATGTACTGTTAAAAAATAGTAGTTGTTTAAACAGAAATATTCTGATCAGGAAGACATCAAAGAGTGCTAAGAAATGCAGTGGCAATGACCTTGCTTCACAACTAAATGACCAAAAGAAACAAACAGGGAAAAAAGGGACAATTAAGTAGACTCCTTTTTTCTTAAGTGAGATATTGACTCAAGTTTAGACTTGGCGACATCCATGCAACAAGAGCTAATCACAGAAGAAACAGATTTAGGGTCTTGAACATAGTAAACATCTTAAATGTAATGTTCAATATAGCTTGAAGATGAAAAAAAATAAAATTAGTGCGGTCTAAAAAATTATGGTGACAATACGAAGGAGAAAATGTAGTTTTTTACTGAAAATAGTCTTGTGATACATCATTTGGTTTCTGTATTCTATCTGACAAGTCTTGCAAATGACATTGATGACCCTGACTTTGCATGCTTAGGCAGATGCGTGATGACAGACCTAAGGCTTTCCAGGGCAAGGCTTGCTGCCAACTCTTCATATATCCAAGCCTGCTAGGGCTGCATCCAGGCTGCAACAAGCTAGGAAACAGCTAAGCTTAAATCCTCATTGCTTTCTGAGATCTCACTAATTTTGATTTCCAAAATCTTTCAGGTTACTCAAATTTGCTATTCTTGATAGTCTTGTGTTTATTCCAGAAGTTGGGGAGTCTATCTGGAAACACTTCTGAGATTTGTAGATAGTACTGTTTGCATTTTTCAGCATAATCTCTATCAGTGGCTTCAATGCAGTGCCTAAGCTTCTAGTAACAAGGCATAGAAAATAACTACAAAGTTCACTGGCTTGATTTAAATATTCTACCTTTTTTCTTACAAAAAGACTCACAGCTGAAGTCTAAAGGGCTTCGGGTTGGTTTTCTGTTTGTTTGTTTGCCTTACAGAAAGCCTGTGCGCTTGGGCTGAACCATAGGTTTAACTGCCACATCACATTCTGGCCACTACACAACTCCATACAAGAATGTGCTTGCAGCTGCGGGGAGCTGCACCTTTAGGAAGCTCTGCTAGAAAGCAACTGCAGCTGGTGGCTGTGTCCCTCTTGTGCATTGCTGACTGGATTGTGCCCACGTTGGCTCTGCATAATTTCTGAACACTACAGAAGGAAAACAAACAAAATACAGACAACCCTTAGTGGTCTACCTATCTTTCTCAGCACAAGAAAAAGTTAAGGTGCTTCATGGTGCCTGGAGTTGGAAGTGTAAACACTTCAAACCCAGGCAAGCTGTGCAGGTGCAACCAGGAGCACTGAGGAAGGAGCAGCAGTCAGACAGTGACCACTAGCTACAAAACTGCTACACTGAAACTTGAAAGTGCAGAACTTCCTTCATAAAAGTGGTACTTTAAACAGACACCCAAAAGACGGTGGGAAGAAGAGAGTCTGTAACATATCTATCATTATGGGACATGGCACAGAGATGCTGTATTAGGACAAAGCACGCCAATATCAGGTCTGGAAGCAATACGGCTGTTAATGAGGTGCGCACTTCACCTATTTGTTAAGGGTTTTTGGTTTTTTTTTCCTCAAGTTGGCCTCCTTACACCAGGGAAGGTTTAGGTTGGATATCAGGAAAAACTTCTTCATTGAAAGGGTTGTCAAGCATTGGAACAGTCTGCCCATGGAAGTGGTGGAGTCACTATCTCCAGAGGTATTTAGAAGACATGCAGATGTGGCACTGAGGGACATGGTTTAGTGGTGAACCTAGCAGTGTTAGGTTTACAGTTGATCTTGATGATCTTAAGGATTTTTTCCAACCTAAATAATTCTCTGGTTCTATGTTTGGGATGCTGTTGCAGGGCTCTACTGCTTTCAAGTGTCTGTATGACATTGTACTTTGTGGAAGAAAATCAAGTGTCAGCACTTCTTTGGTACTCCTGCACCATGCTTCAATGCATGGTACATACCCACTGTCTCCTCTGGGTGAGATACAGGTTATCTTGTATATGCCTAGATTTTCAGTCAGAAACACAAACGTCACTTGTAAGCATAAAAACCATTAACCTATGCAAGTGTCATTTTGGTACAGGCAGAAGTCCAGAACAGTTGTCCAAAGAGTCTATGTATCTTTGATGAAAGCTAGGGGTTCTGGGCAAAGATAAATGAATACCAGAATGCCACATGAGAGAAACTGCAAGCATTGGAGCAAAGTTCAAAGAGGAGTGTAAACAGACAGTGGCCATCACCATCATGGTTCCTCTCTGAATGTGAAAAGATTGTGAAAACATACAGAATGGTCAAAAAGGATTTTGTGTCTTGCCCGTATCAGTGACACTGATGGTGCAACTATACAGCAGATGTGAGTGCAAATCTCAGTAAAGAATGTGAAAAACAGTAAAAGTTTGTTCATGGGGCATCCAACCCTGAGGTACAATCATAGGAGGCAAACAAACTGAACTGAGTGCCAGTCAGTATTTCTGAGGAGCGACACTGACAAAGTTTCCTTACAAGATACTGAGACAGACAAAACTGAACATTACATAATATATGTCCTTGCAAACCCCTATATTTAATATGTTCAAACAGTAAAATGGTGAATCTCTTTTTCAAAGGTATAATGGGTCCTTATTCATCAGAGGTCAATGGTAACTGATACTCACCAGAAGCCATCAATTGCTACTTCTAAAAAGAGTTTGACAGTCAAAGAATCATAGAATGGTTTGGGTTGGAGGAGGCCTTAAAGATCATTTAGTTCCAACTGCCCTGCTATAGGCAGGGTCACCTTCCACTAAACCAAGTTGCTCAAAGCCCCTCCCAATCTCGTGTTGAACACGTCAAGGTTGGGGGCATCCACAACTTCTCTGGCCAGCCTGTTCCAGAGCCTCACCAGCCACACCACCATCACAGTGAAGAACTTCTTTCTTACGTCTACCCTGGTAGTCTTGCAGTTTAAAGCCATTATCCCTTGTCCTATCACTACATGCCCTTGTAAAAAGTCCCTCTGCAGCTTTCTTGTAGGCCACACCACCTACAAGGTTCCCAGAGAAATACATAAGCTATTTTCTCAACTAGCAAAGAATGTTTTGCAAACTGAATAAAACTTGGAAAAGATTTGGTCATTGCAGCCACATTCTCTGAGGCATTTGAAAAAGTGCAGAGGAGCAAGTCTAGAGCTGGATTATGTTAATCCGATTTAAAGGAAAAAAAAAAAGCCTGTCCAGTCTAAAACAGAAGGCAGACTTATTGCTGAGGAAAGATCCTACATAAAGTAATTAAGGCTGTTACTAAGGGATGGTTGGGGCAGTGTAATTCCAGTCCTTTTATCAGTTTCAAGGCTCTCAGCACAATACGGAGTTCCAAGCCAACGGGAGAGTGATTTCTGAGGTGCTACAGAAATGCGTCAGAAGGAATGTATGTTGGTCAGTTACAGACTGAATGAAACCATAGGAGAGCTAGAAAATACAGAGCTTAATAAAAAATAATTACAAACATAAAGTTCAATGTATACGTTTGGAAAACAAGTGTGAACAGTAGCATGTGAAAAGTTCCAAAAGCTTGTCACATGCCAAAACTAGAAAGAGAAGTCAAGCAGAAGAACAGAAATGCGTGCGCAGAATTGACTGCAACATCTGGAAATAAACAGTTCATAGTTTTTTAGCCTTATTTCAGTGAGACAAGGGTACCAAACAATTACACGCTTCTACATATCAACTCTCTTTTTACTAGCCCTGGTGAAACTTCCATGGCACCTTTTGACATTCACTGGCCCTTGTTTAGAGGCCATGAATTTATGAAGGTTGAACTGAAGTATGACTTCAGATATGGAATACAAATTTGCTTTATTCACAACTGCACATTTGAAAATGATGTCAAAGTAATGCTGAAAAACGTACCACAGAAAGACCCTGGCACACATACAGCAACAAGGCAGCACCAGTGAATCCCTGGTTCCCACTGCCTGGCATTTTTTAGAACAGAAAGCTGAAAACAAGAATTCCTGCACTGGTGAAAACAGATGCCAAAGTCAGAGGGGTTTAATGGATATATATAAAAAGACACACAAGGAGAAACCAAAAGCTTAAGAAGATATGTGATCACAAGAGTGGCTTCCACTTCCCAACAATGTGCAAACCAGTGCTTGAGGTGGAGGCTGCCAACAGCAGGGGCTTCACCACCAGCAGCCCTGCGCTCACTGAAAGTTGTAACCTCCCCTAGGCACATCTAGGAGGAACAGGCAGCATCTTCCTGAAATCCCAGAAAGAGAGGAGAGAGATTATTTTGTTCAAGAAGATCTTGAAAAATGATAGATGTTGCTGTTGCAGAGGCCAAGCGCCAAACATGGCTCCACCAGGACAACTATGCTGCTATGATCTATGAGAGCGTAGTGTTGGTGATGGCTGGGAAGAGACCCAGAGGCCCTTGAGTAACTCAGTGCTGCTAGCTTAGTTTGCATATTAGAAACAGGCACTCAAAATTTTATACTGATTATTAAGCGCTAGTATTTTCAGATTTGCCCAGAAACAGAAGCTCCAACTTGAACCATGAATGACTAACTGCAATTCTCTACAGAGGCTCACACTGCACATGAAAGAGGTGGGGCTTAAGTCCAGAAAATGCAAAATTTCACTGTGTGTAAAGCCTGCCTGTCCACTGTGCTGTACTCTGCAACAGCAAAAGATTTTTCATTTTCAATACAATTTTTGGTGATGATTTTTAATTGACAATACTACAGATTAGACCTGAAAAGAATAGCTTGATGCTTTCAACTGAATTAATAAATACTGAAGCTTTCTTCAGGACCTACTGCCTATGTATTCCTGAGCTTCAAGTTCAGGCAAGGCAGTGTTGTCTTGGTCTTTTCAGTTCAGATCATGGATCCAATACACTGCATCTAAAATTCTTAGAGCACCTTGGAATTCTTTCAAAAAGCATATGAAGATAACTCACCAATACGCACAGTGGTACAACACCAACAAGCTTCACCCCTGTGTATGCTACACACAATATCACATAAAATGGCATAAAATGCTGTGCTGCCATGTTGTAACACAGCAGTGGTTGGTTACCACTGGTCAGAAAAACAATTGATTTTTCAAGAACATAAAGGCAATTTTCAGCCTTCACAATAATCTAGAAAAGAGTAACTAATATCCGAGAATATTTGGTGCAGACACCGTTTTTCCCAATACTAAAGATCTGCATTAGGGTAAGTGATCAGGACTAATTTCAAAGCAGCTGGTGTATCCCATTAAATAGTACAATTATAAATATGTCATTTCAGTTTATAAATATGCTTAATTTCTCAATAGACCCATACTAACATGAATGCTATCATTTTGATTGCACGTTCATAAAATAAAGACCAAATATAGGACTAAATTATATAGCTTGATGAGTTGTATAACACAGACCATTACATTTTTCTGTAGAAACTCCTGTAATTTGTAGAAGCATTTAACTATAGAATATCTTCCAAGAAAGGATTCAGTCTTGATCTGAAAGCAGCATAAAAAGTTCCTCATTTCTCTTGTTAAGTTTTTCAATAGCTAAGCACCCTTCTGAGAAGAATTTGTGCCAGGTTGCGCATTTGAATTTCTCTGGCTTTGGTTTCCAGCTACCAGATCTTATTAAACCTCAGTTCAATAGATTTAAGAGTCTTCTGTGACTACTTTTTCTCTCCCTGCTCATTTATACACCATGCAAGAAGTCATCTCTCAGTCTTCTTGCTGATCTAAAAACAGATTAGGTTTCACAGTAACAAGCACTTTTCCCAGTTCTCAAATACTTTCTGAACTGCATCCATCTCTCACACACCTCCTTTAAAAATGCGTCTCGTTTGTATTAGTCTCAAAGATGTTGCCTCCTGCTGTTATATCAATTCTTTGCTGATAACTCCTCCTCAATTTTTTGTCTTTAAATAGTCCTTAACTATAATTTGCCTTTCGGTTGTATTCAAGTGTATCTCTTTGACTAAGCCCAAGTTACCAAGCAATAAGGATTACTTTTCATTACTATCCTTTCTGAAACAAAATTTATCATTTCACCAAGCTTTGTGTCATCCACAAAGTTTCTGAGTAATCATTTTGTGCTTGGTTCTTCATTGCAACTGAAAATGCTACACAGTATCAGGCTTACTCCCGATCCTTCACAGTAGCCCACCAGAAGCCTCCCCTCCAGTCATGATTTTTCACTGACAATCAGCATATGTGATCTGAAAATCTCTGCTTCCACTTAACTGTGATCAGCCCCTGTTCGTGGAGTGTGAGTCACATACTTAACTCCCTCTTCACACTCCTCCACAAATACCCTGTAACTCATGTACTGTAATGCCTGGTTTCTCTTTCATGCCATAATCCCACCCAGCAGACAGCTGGGCAGCAGATAACTTGTTCTACTGACCGATTCTGTCCTTCCCACGTAACAAGAAAAAAACCCCAAACACATCAGTCTGTAGAGCTACATTACTTGTATCACAAATGTATGCCCAAATACATGCCTGCTTGGAAGGAAAACACTACTGTTTTGCCTCCTGAGGGAGTCCTGGACTTGGATACAATCTCTAAGAGGATGGGTTCCAGCTCCTGTTCTGAAGCCCTTCTGCTATCAAGTAACCTGTTGTGTAAAACCAGTCCTTTCTCCTATTATCTGCCATGGTACTCTTGCATGCCATCAAAAGACATTTAAAAGGTCTTGTGACACCCGTGGATCATTGCAGAGGGCCCTCCAACCCACTCTTGTTTTCTTTACTAATCATGATAGAAATATAATCCAATATTAAAATACCAGTTACTTTATTGTCTCTTTGAACTTTCCTAGCCAAACTCGGTCTACTATGATAAAGCAGAATGTGTGCTGCATGAAGGTGATTAAAAAAAACAGCCCGTGGAACTGCACAGCTGTATCTACATTTTTTAATATAAATTAAATATTAATATGAATATGGATGAGAACATTTTCAGGATCACAGTGCTCTAATAATCTTACATACTTTATATGCTGCTGATTTTCTTGGTTAAAGATAATGCTTATTATTCCCACTTCTACACTGTGCTCCATCAAGATTAATTCTGCACTGACGGTCTTTATAACAGTTGTGCTACATTTTATTAGTTTATACATATGAAAGTAGATATTTTATTCAGAAATGTGAAACAGAATCATAATTCTGTCTAGTTAAGGCTAGTTATTGCTTGAGAATGGCAGGGATACAAAAGAGCTAAATAGGATTTTAATAATGCAGATTTTGTTGGGAAAAACTCCCCACCACAATAAAATAGACTGTGACTCTTATTTAAACTAGAACTATGAAAATGAGAATTTCATCTTGAATGTGCTTCATGCAGGAATGTTATATGGAATTTACTAAACTCTGAGTTCTTGCCTAAAGCCCTGTATTTCTGTATATCATAAAAATAAACAAACTAGCACAGGTTTGCAGTAGGCAAGAGAAATTAATTATACTCAGGAAATGAATTAATTAGGTTAAGACATGCTAACAAGAAAACAGATTTTTCCACGACCAGTCTAATCAGCAAAACTTCATTCCTTATCAACTCTACTGTACGTGCACACACTTTTGCAGCAAGTCGAGCTCCCTTCCTCCCTAAAATTTATCCCCCAGCCTTTCACTCTGCCCCTAGCCCTTAAAGTGCCCATTTCTCTGCCAGCTCCTCCAGCAGCCAGGCATGAGGCATAGGATGGGGGCAGCCAGAAGCACACGCCCATTGACCATCCAGGGCACATCAGGCAGAGAGGAACCTGCTGATGTTGTGGATTTCAGTTTTTGCTCTGTGGGAACATTCCTACGGTCTGTTTTCCACAAAGCTTTGTAGGACTTAGTCTGTACAACCTCTTATTCACTGCTATCTTTGAACTATCACTTTTCATAAAAAAGAAGCATCAGCGATGCGAGCTTCAAATCATGCAAATGACATAAGAATCCACATAAATTTTCCATATACTGCTTTCCTTCTTGGTCAAACAAAGATGGGTAAATGTGCTACATGTGGAAAAAGAAGTGGAAGAGGACAGGATGCCCTACTCTCACAGAAGACTTATTTTTTCTTAATTAAATTAAGTTCATAATAAATACAGAAAGTACCTGATGTCTTTCTTTTTTCCTTATGTCTCTTCTAGCTGAAACTAGGTACTTCCCTCTCATCTGAATCATTATTACAATAAAATGAAGCTGATGATAATGAGGTGACAGTAATGCAGGAAAGCTCTTTTTTAATCCTTACAGTTTCAGCACTGCTGCTGGCTCTGATATTCAAAGCAGCATCAAGGAGCTCTCACGTGAACACAGATTGAAGAGGCAGAACAGGGAGCTACAGCTGCAAGAACATCAAAGAAGCATGGAGCTCCAGTAGCCCACAACAAAATGTATATAGCTGTGAGTCCTTCTCTGCCAAGCACTGGCAAAATTTGGAACTTTCTTGAGTTAATTTTCCTTGTAGAAGAGAAACTGGCAGTACAAAACAAGTATCTGCTCAGCATAGGATGCTTATTTTCAAAAGTCCAGCTGCCCTTCTTCCTGAAGCTGGAATGACAATAAGCAGTGTTCACGCAACAATGTTCAGCCAAGGCTTCACACTGGGTGTCTTTCCCGTCTCCAGGAAAATGTCTTCATAGCTTAATCTCTCTCTCTCCAGGGATCTGCATAGACTTGTGTGCCAGACACAGCACTTACTGCTTCTCTGATGGCAACTTCATGTCTGACCACATACCCCTTCCCTTCCTCTGCTGAAGACAATGCAGTCAGAGCAAACCACACATTGAACTTCCTTCCATGAGGTTGTGTGAAAGAATAGAAACGCGGTGTCACTGAGCTTTGTTTGCATTATCAGGAATTAGTCAATAAGAAAACTTATGTAACAAACACCTTTGTCATGTATCTGCACAAAACTAACATGAGTTTTTAATCTGTTAATTCAAATCTAATTCCGACAAAAATCCATCTAATCCAAAAGAGGAGTACTTTCAAGGTTTGAGTCTTGGGGTAAATTCTAGCTCATGTTGCAGCCTGCCTGCTTTCAGGAGGAGGAGTGGGGAAAATCACTCATCTATATACAGTTCCACAAATCCCTCAGAAGGAGAGGCAGACAAATTCTGCTTCCAGGGCCTGGGTGAGATTTATAGGAAGTTTCAGCACAAAGATCCATGGAACAGATCCTACATCATACACCCAACATGTTCACAGGAAGTTTGTCTCAGGATGGTTGGTCTTTAGAGCGGCGTTCACTGTGACAGGTCACTTGGCTTTCTTGCAGCTGATGCTGTGATTTATTTTGGGGGAATATAATAAACAGGTATAGCTGTCCCTGAGCATTTCCCGTAAGATCATGGGAACTGGATTTACAGAATTAACAGAGCTGCAAAAATGTAACAAAGATTTAACTTCTGAAGTGCTAAATAGGCTACTTCCAGGGAAGAGAAAGACAAATGGTCAGAATGGTTACAGTAAGCCCCTATGGTGTAACCATAGCTACAGCTTGACTAAACCACTCCTTTTCCTGCCTTGAAAACAGTTTGAAACACCTAATCCTGCAGTCAGGTTAAAGCAGTAAACCCCCAAACAAAACAACTTTTCCCCATTTTGTTTCACTTTGGATGACAACCACCACAGATCATATCCAGTGACAAAATCCAGCAGTAAATGCATCTGCCTGAAGCCACTTCACACTTGCCTTCCACAAGAAAAAAACCGAATAATTTGACAGAAATTGAATCTCCCACTTTTCTGGAGTGTTTAACCAAAATCACTATGAGGGCCTGACTCATTTCAGAAACAAAGGGTAGCAAACTGCTACAGCTGATGCTCGTCTCACTTTCCTTGCCCACCTGAACTGAGGTTTTACAGATACCACTACACCAAGTCAGAACATTCCTCTGTGGTACTTCATCACTAGTGCCCCTTTTCGTGGAAACACTGAGTAGCGGCATACTAGCACTATGGAACTATCACCTATTGGCACTATGAACTGTGAAATATTGGCCTAGGAACCACTCAGCAGTACAGGATCCAGCTGCCGAGGTACCTTCTGCGCCTTTCTGCACCATGTTCCCTCTAGCCACTTCTAGATGGGGTCATCTGTATGTTGTTTCCCTCCCCTAGCTACAAGAGAATGTTATGCCACATCCGCTTCTTCCATGGTCTCACACAAATGCACACCTCCACAAAAGTGCTTCAAGAAGCAAAACGTTCTCTTCTTTGGTTTCTCTGCTAGTACAAGTCTCTTTTTCTGTAAAATATTGAACCATGACACATGACACACTACACTGCATGCTACCCACACTGCTTGTCTCTTCCTTTCTTTATCACCTACATAGATCTGTAGGAAGGGCCACTACATGCTCTGACTATACCAGATGGTACAGCACAGCAATGTAATCTTAGCACAGCATTTAAACGAAGTGTAGAATTGCCTCATAGTGTTAACGTCTTCTTGTCTCCCCACTAACACACCCATCCCACCATCACTACTCACAAAAAAGCCACTGTATGTCCTTGTCTTATTTTCCACACTTGGAACGTTACCATCTCCATACCTTCTCATTCTTCTCACTTCCCTACTCTCCTCTTTTTCTCTTAGTCATGTAAGAGATGGAGACTTCCATAAGCTAGAGCCCCCATTCCTGGGTTTCATTCTCCTAAAATGTCTGTAAGCTGTCCTATGTATTCACACACACACACATACATATGTCTGTATGTATAGACCTACAGATTTCTTCCATCCTTATGTTTTAAACCAGAATTGAGGATTCTGTATTAATCCTGACACCAAGATCGCAGAAGTTCACAGAATCTGAAAACCAATGAGACAATCTGTTCATAAAGTACTGAGCTTGAAAAAGGACACATAGAGTCTTCAGTCACAGAAATATACTGAAAGATGCAACATTAGCAGCTCTTTTAAACCCAAAAGGTTAAATCTGAAACATCATTATTTCTTGAGGTAATTATTTTGAAGAATGCATTGTTGAGGAAAGTATTGAGTTCTATGTTCATGGCTATACAGCCAGATTTCTTAAATTAAGCTCATTTCCTTACCCCTATTCTTCCACCCCCACAAACATCAGCTCATTATTTTAAAAATGCACAGTTAATAAGAAAGAGGTAATTTAAGATGAGGCACTGTAGAAATTGACTGTGATGGGTGTTCAAAGAATGAATCAGTACATCACTTCTCTGTTTTTTTACTCTTCCTTAATCATCTGCTTTTGGCTACTTTTCTGATTTCTCATTGATGCTTGACCCTAACGACCTCCTCAGGATGTGGGAAGCTATGGGGGAAAAAAGCCACAGAGAAAACAAGTGTTCCCAGTGCCTCCTACCTGGCTTTGGATAACCTTCATGCTCCAGTGCTACACAAAGCAGCTCATTTATTGAGAAATACAGCTTTAGACTTTCTGGTTATCATTAACAGCTGCTTTTACACAGTATTGGTTTTCTCATTAAACTTAGAAAAATCACAAGTTCCTTGCTAGCAATCAGTTCTTCCCCCAGGCAAGACACAGGCTACCTGCAGGAGGGAACCAGTGCTTGTCATCAGAATTTGTGGTGTCCGCAGTAAGTCATTCTTCAACTCTGCACGCGCTATGGATTAAAATAGATCTGCCAAAAATTTCTACCAAATTTCTATTAGCATCGTATTATTCCTAGTTAGTATACCTGTTGCAAATGTATAGAATAAAATGTATATCTAACTTGGCTCAAGGTTTGGCAAGACACACTCCCCAACTGAAATATCCTGTACTAAAAAAAGGCCATAATATCATGAACGCAGGAAATGAATGGCCAGAATACTTGAATGAAACACAAAGATAGACTCCTAGAGAAAGTAATTCTAGATTAACACACTAAATAGGTGTGGTTTGTTTTCTTTCTCTTTATGTTTAAAAAAAATAATAAAATTAAGTTGGAATTACCTGAGAAGATCATTCAGTACTCACAGTAGGGTTAACAGTAAGTCCAGACCAGGTTGCTCAGGGTTTTACTCTGCTGGGTCTTGAAAACCACCAAGTAGAGAAATTCACAACCTCGTGGGGAACCAGCTCCACTGCTTAATTACTCTGAGAGTGAAAATGTTTTCCTTGTGTAACATTGACCCTGATGTTAATTTACGTTGTATAAAGTTGAAATCTCTCATTTCAGTTCATCACTGTCTTTTGTTCTTCATTTTGTTGTTTTGTTCTACATTGCTGTGAAAAGCATGGCTCTACCTTCTCAGTAACCTCCTTGTAGGTGTCAGATAGCTGCTGTCTGGTCGCTCCAACGCTCTCTCTTCTCCAGGCTGAAGAAGCCCTGTTCCCTCAACCTCTACTTACAGGGCAAGTGCTCCAAGCCCTGACCATCTTGCTGAACTCACTCAAGTTCACTGATGTCTTGGGAGAGTGCAAAACTGGACACAGCATTGCACATATGGTCTAAGGCATGCTGAGCAAAGGAGAAGAAACACTTCCCTCAACCTTCTGGCTGTTATCCTATTGATACAGCCCAGTCTGCTGCTAACCTTCATTGTTTTGTGCTGACCTAGGATGAGGATGTAGTTCATTCTTGGTTACTCATTCAATCTTTATCCTGCTTGCTGACCCTATCAACATAGGTGCCAAGTAAAACCAAACAGCTGAATGAGTGAAGAAGTGCTTTTCTGCCAAATTTTGTAGCCTGTCCTCACTTCATACAAATGGAAGATCAATTGCTCTGTCAGGGTGTTACTTCCTCACATCATGTAAAATCATATCAACAACCTGTTAGGGTACCAGAGCTGCAATGATAGTGTGAGCCTTCCATAGTTTTAGGCCGTTTCTCTATATAGCTGAGATATAGATAGATAACAAGCCATCCGAGCAAATTCACCAGTTCTGTTATATATTTTCTACAGTGCTCTAGTTGTTATTCTTTTTGCATCAGAAATTGTTCATCCCAGAAAATACCATGAGGATGTGGGATTTTCTGGATGGATTTCAAAGCAAAGATGTGGCCAGACACAGCATTATGCAGTCAGTTTATCAGCTGAAGCATACACTTGTAACCAGGGACACAAATGAAAGGTAGTTGCAAGAGGCAGCTCTATTTCAATGGGAAAGCAGAATTTTCCACCTAAAATGTGACAAGTCAATACCATAACATGAAACACAAGATATTCTCAGTCCTCATTCAGTTTATGAGCATAATATAAAACTTCCTCTAACATGTCAACACAGTAATGAAGATAAAAATGTGAGCAAGCTTATTTCATCCGAGACACCCAAGTATCAAAAGACACATACTGCATATGTCTTTGCTTCAACACAAATACTTACAGCAGGTATTAGTAATTTTTTTCAGTGAAGTTTAAAGAGGAAAAAGCATTAAGATTTTATCCAGCAAGACCAGAAATTTTTAAGGGGACTGTAGAAGTAGGATTTGAAGTTGGGTCTCTGAATCTGAATCTTTGACTCACAGGTGAATGCACTTCTGTGAAACCCAGAATTTCCACTGCGTTTTTGCTGGCAGGCACTGACACTTGTGAGCGTGAAGCCTGTCACTGTGACTGCCTAAAGAAAACAGCCCTCAACTGATGAGCCATAAGAAAACATAGTGACTATATAAGCCATAGTGTATAGTTTTAACAACCATCATTTAGAAAGCATCTCTATCAACACAGTACTGGGAAATTTTTGAACAGTTTTGAACACTCTACAAACACTTCTGTATTTTCCTATATTCAGGGAAAATATATTCACCTTCTGTGAAAGGGGGCTCTTGCACAGTTTTACAGCTGATGTATATATTTTTCATCAAATCCTGTCTCCATTCATAGTTCTCTACCTGGATTAGTAGCACATAATTTGAGGAGACATAATGAGGAGAAATACACAGTGATTTTAAACATCAGAAACGGCACTTGTTTATGATTACATTTGCAGCTCTTCCATCTAAGTACCCACACAGATTGCACATACTCCCACAGAGATGGAAATTAATAATATGTGAAATACCTGTGCAGCTTGAGCGTCACAGTTCCATAAACAGTAGCAAAGCCCAGAAGACGAACCCATCTTAGGAGAATACAGCGAAATACACTTGGCTCAAAATACAAAATGACAACCTATAGAATAGAAAGATAGAGAGAGCTTCAGTACTGCTTTAATGTGAAAGTAGTTCTTCATTCAAATGCTGAATAGTTGCAAAACAGGACAGCAGACATATTTCAGCTCATACTGCTGTATATTTAGATTTTCTAGTAAAGTGATGGGATGATCAGATCAACCAGCTGGCACAGTTCTAGGCACCAGCTCCTTTTGAAGGGAGCTGGCAAAAGCCCTGTGACAGACTGTGAAATGACAACACGTTTAAATGCAATTCCACTGACTCTTCTAAACCAAGCGAAAACACATACCCAGAGAAAAGGATAGAAGAGACAAGGACATTTTCCTTGAGCTATTCCAGTAATATGCAGCTGGCCTAATTCTGGCTTTATGGATTGTATTTACTAGGTTACACATCAAAGCCTCTCCTTCTAATAAACCTAGCAAAATGTTAGGTGCTCATTTTTCTCTGCCAACTATTCTGCCTCTGTCTGCCCAAAACCTCAAAATCCTGATCGCGTATTTGACTCATTCTTCCCCAAGTATTTTCCTGAAACTATACCAAATCTCCCTATGCATCACCACTTTCTTAATGAACCTTTTTGTTCACATATGGACTTCTGTAATCACAATAATAGAAGGGTCCTACGGGCCTTTCGCTCCACCTACCAAGCACCCTGCATGAGGAAAACGCTAAGTAAACAGTAACATAAAGCTACTTCTGGAGGTATATTGCAAATAAAAGCATCACTACCAACTGAAATGCCACACTTATCTAAAACAGTGCTCCTCAACTGTTGGGACTCACTCACAATCTGAACCAGCAGTCCATTTCTTCTCATTCCAACAGGCATTGTCCCTCATGTACTGAGAGATGATCCCACCCATGCGCATTTCCACTCGTCCAGCCCCAGCAGGAGCCTGCAGTCCTAGGGATTTGGCTGTACACTGCCCTTTTACCGCAGCTGCAGCCCCTGCTTGGTCTAGCAAAGCTAGATCAAGTACATCTTACCTGTCTGACCAGAACCTGGCAAAACAACCTAAGGGACCATAGTATAAATTAATTGGGTAATCCTAGTCTAGAGAAAGAAAGAACTGAAACATTTCAGGCCATCTGCCACAGTTTCATTTAGAGTCAGTACATTCTGGCAGTAGAGGTAGTATTGTGCCTACTGGCTGCCACATGATATTATTTTCCTAAGTAAACGCTTTTTCATGTGGGAATTCGAGCCCAGGATATTGGCCAAAAGCCCAGGACTATGTCCTCTGGGTGACATAGACATATTTAGGAGAGTGGGGGCAAAAATGGCAGACATGTGGGTGGGGAGAGATAGAAGAAGCTGCTGTGCTTCACTGGCATGGGTTTTTTACAACAGAATTGAGCTATTTCTTCAAAAAATATGTTTTCTTGAATCAAACCATGGTGCAAAATTTAATCTGCTTTTTTTACTGCTATTGTACTGATAGGTTTCAAAGTAGACATTTTCTGGCAATCTGACAAATCCTACATGTAGGGAAGGAACAGTGTGCAGCAAAAGGCCCAATTCTGCTTGGAAAATGAGCCGGAAAACCAAAATGGCATACAGACGTGCATAAATAGAGTGAGAAGTTTCTCAGGAAGACCTGAATGATAGTAATGGCCTCTTATCCTAGTACAGAGCTATACATACTAGGACAGTTGCAGAACCAGAGCAAAGCTTCTAGCAGTAGCCTGCTTCATGAGGTTTGCCAGGCGTAAGAAAAGACCCCGTTTCATCTTTGATTCTTCCAAACTAGAAAAACAATGTCAAAGAAAGACTGGTCTACAGAGATTTTGAACATTTCAGAGCTGATCTGAAAGCAGAATTTTTCAGCTAATTGAAATGAGAAGGTCTGAAAACTTTTCAGGCATACAAATTTCCTGACCAAGGGCAATAGATCTCTCTGTCATGCCATATGACACAGTAATTTTACCTGCAGTTGCTTGTTGAAATATCCACTGCATGTGTCTAGAAAATTTGATTGAGTTGCATTGAACCATTTGTATCAGCAGCTGAGGCATCTGGTTACCTACCAACCAAGAAAATGCCATTTCAAATGTGGTATGGTGTGAGCTGGCATGTGGCAGCTCACCATGAAAGGTTGCAGGGACAAGGCAATAACTATTCTCATTTTCCACTTCAGTGTAGACACATTATAACTATAACTTCACCCAGTGGTCAAGCACGTTGCAGAAGTAAGACTTGATGCAAGTTTGAGTCCCTTTTGGGTCTTCCTGTGTTTATATGATGGAGAACAGTTGCAATGCCTTCCCAAGGGCCAACATCTACTTCTACCTATTCTTCCATACCTTGCATGTGGTCTGGCATAGACCAAGGCTTTGAACAGCAAGAATTGCTATACTTAGGTTTTGCTTGCTTGTTAGGCTTTCCAGAAGGTTATTCTAAGAGCATGTCATCCCCATTCCCACCAGGGCTCACCAGTATGTTCAGGTTACTGTCCTCTCTAAGCTCTTGTCAGCATTAAGTCTTTCAAAAGCACAGTGAGTTTTAGTGGCACAATTTTTAAACTGAATAATCTTTAATGGATTGCAGCCAACAGGCTACAGAAACACTGCCCTGGAAGCTCAGTATGCCAAAAGCCATGCTCAAGTGTTTCATTGTAACAGAATCACATTATTGCAAAGAATTTGCATCTGGAGAAAAAAATGCATGGCTGTTGCACTCCATCCCTCACTCTCCCTAGATAAAAAGTAAACAAAAGAAACATAACACAGAGAAGTCTTGGTTTTGTTTCATATCAGCCTCTTCTACCTTCTGGTTATCAAAACCCCCACTCCCTACTGTTATTCCCAGAGATAAACCTTCTTAAACTGACAAACAATATGCAGCAAAGTGTTGCTGAGCTCCAAGCTAGGAGCGTAGGATGAGCACAAGAATTACCCATGTACCCAGGCTGCTCTCAGAAGAACAAGGGAATCCCTCTGCGGTTCTAAAAGACTGTTCTGCCCACCAAAAATCTGACAATAAATCATATTCTCTTTTTACTTTTATAATGCATTAGATCATGACAGCAGCATAAATCTTATTAAAAATGCTCAGAGGTTTTGCTGATGGATGTCACAAAACCTATTTACTGTACATAAGGAAATGCAATATCCCCTGTTTTGCCAGCTTCTGAAATCCACTTAAATACTAGACATCAGTTTCTGTTCCTTAAACAACAAAAGTCTAGGGAAAAAGTATTTGGGAATGAGAAGTCAAACAGTGCCTGTTCGTGTACTGGTACTGCAGCTGTGCATAAGATTTCATAAACTATGGCTCATCTGTGTCATTTGGACAAATGCATTTAGATGCTTGTTTTTAACTTCAACGTGTTTTAAGTTATTATCCTTGCAAAACATTTCCCCAGTAGTCACGCTACCACTTGCGGAGTCAGAGATGAAAAGACTTTCTAAGGTCACCAGATAACTGTCAAGTGCATTTAGAGCTGAGGAATTACAGACATGGAAGAGAGACTTAGTTTGCTGACACAGTGATCAGCCAGCTCTGTTCTTCAGCTGACGTGAAGAACAGACACATATGCTCTCTGAAGACAACAGCTAAAGTCAATAGAGGCACCTCACCCACTAAGGCAAATTTTTGTTATCAGGACAGGTAGGACAGTAAAAGTGCAAAGAGAACTAACATTGAACAATTTAATGTTCAAAAGCATAACAGACATTGTTCTTGCAGATAATGAGCAAATAATGAGTTTTACAGCTTCAGTGCCATCGCTTCTTAGAAGATATACAACATTTAGAAAGAGTCTCTCAAAGAAAAAACCTCCCACCTTATCAGGGCTTTATAATGTTAATAGTGAGCAATACTTCAATGCAACACAAGATACTCTCTTGTTTTTCAGATTAACATTACTGTGCACATTATAAAATGACTAATTTTGGCCTTCATCTTGGACACCAGATCCAGGTGAAAATATTGTAATTAATACTGTGTAGTTTCATAAGGTGCATTGACTGGGACTTAGTCTGCCTAAATCTGGCATATAATTCGTACTTACATTGTAAGAGTCTAGTAAACTAGCCCTTCTAATGTGAGTTTCATAGATAACCCATGGATAAAAGCGGGTACTTTGAAGAGCCTTCAAGAAGTTCAGGACTTCAGCTAATTGGACGAATTTTGGCCTAAAGGCTTCAAATACACATCTCCACTGACTGAAAAAATACTTCAGCATTCATTTTAGGGAATTTGCTTCCCTATATGTCAATCAATAATCTGCATTAGGAGGATTAAGTCAAACACTCTGTAGCCAGTTCTAACAATTTTATAATGCATTTAAGACAAGTTGTTTCTTATTTCAACTCTTAAACCATAAAAGTCACATGAACATATTGAAAAGTCGTTCCTTTTCAATCACAAAATTTCTATACTACATGTGGAGAGGGAATGGGCAATGCTATAATGTCTCAAAAGATCAGAAGTCAAAGAACAAATATTTTAAAAGTACATGGACTCATCAGTGTTACAAATCCTAACTCAAACATTCAAAAGTCTTGAGCAGGACTTTAACTCAGAAAACTCTGGAGTGTTCACTTTCGTACTCTTATTTTTGTCCTCAGCTGTAAAATCACAGAAAGGTTTGGGTTAGAAGGGACCT
>WEIS01022363.1:3611-16748 GCA_013389965.1 Todus mexicanus | reverse complement strand
AATGTGCAGGATTGTTTCTAAATGAGGTAGGTTGAGTCTAAGAGTTATGTAGCTAATTCTGTGGTGATGTATGATGTGAGGTTTCCAAATTCATGCTTCTTCATTGAACTGTGTGTTTCTGGCATATTCAGGCCTCCTCCGGTCTGACTACTTGCTTGATTTGTGCTGTCCCATTGCACAGACTCTATATATCTTTAAGTATTCCGAAAGTGGTATGATTATAGTTAAGCAGAGGAGCTCTCAGGTCCTCTGCTGAATAATTGTTATTAAATAGATGACATTTTCATTATTATTAAATAGATGGACACAGAAGTCACTCTCTGATATACATACGGTATTAGTGCAGTGATGCTGTATAGGCCATTGGTAGATCAAAAGCCATTGTCATGCTGGGGCCTTAGTAAGTGAAGGAAAGGAAGAATTGATTCACTCAAGTCACCAGAGATGGAGTCTCAGAAGTGCAAGTCATTTGTCCTGCCTAAGCAGAAGGTCATCCTAGCCTTGGGACTGTCTGCACTCGTTTGATTTTTCTGTGGTGTGGCTGTTCCCTTGGGGCAGGATAGTGCACAGGAGGAATTCAGAGTCTGCAGTTTTCATGTCAGATACTGTGCAGATGATGTAAACAACTGCACTGCAGTCAAAAGGGATCATATGGTAGGAAACTGCACCCTGGAGCTCCTCTTTCTCTCTTTACCAGGCTAGAGAACATCAGTGGGATGTATGTTTTCCTTTGTTATTGACAGTATGTTGTTTACACTTAAGCTAATAATAATGTACTGATATAAGTAATTGGGGTTTTCATTGCTGTTATGGATGCTGAGGAATCAAAGGGCTCTAGGAGGGAATCTGGAAAGGATATATCACTTGGAAAGGACAGGAGGAAGGCTACAGAAGAAAATGTAAACAGGACTAGGATAATTTGAGTTTTAGAATACTTCACCTGGTGTTACTACCAAAAATCACTAGGAATGGTAATTTGGTAAATTGATATGGGAAGCAACATCTTTTTTCTTCAGTACAAAGTGTGTTCTGGACTCAGCAGAAACATACAGGAAAGTGAAAAAAGCTCTTACTTCATGGCAGCTTTGGGATGTCATAGAAAATAGTGTTGAGAGCAGCATAGGATAGTAGTTGCCACAACAGACCCACTAGAAAAAGGCTAACCTTAGTACCTTTAGTGGAACTTACTGAAAAAGACAGCACTGTTTAAAGAGATTGGAGTCATGTGAACTCGAAGGGACCAATTATTTTTTTTCAGCTGTGCTGATCTCTCAGCCTAAAGGCACCTGCTGAACTATTCTTACTCTCATTTCAATCCAGAAAATTCACAGGTGGTTCATATTAGATTATTGGGTCTTTCATAATCATCATTTTGATGTGACTACTTTGCTACTCACTGTACCTTAGTGCTTTGATCAGGGGACTGGTTTTCCTTATAGTCACAGATGGTAGCTGTTTGACAGGCTGACAGGCAGACAAAGTAAATAGGCATGAAAGTAAAATATTCCTTTGTTTTGGTGAATCAGGCCAATGTCATGTGGGTAGATATGGGTCTGTAATCCTTCTAGCTGTGTTAGGATGGCGAGAGGGTATTGTATATAACAGTACACAGGAATCTTACATCATTCTTTATTGGATGGTCCTGCTGAGGATTTGGTCAGCAAATCTGAGTTTACAATGAAATGTCACTGTTACTTTTTTGATTAAGGTAGTAAGTGTTGCTGTTACATAGCACAGTGAAATTTCAAGAGGTTAGTATGAAAAAATTCCATCTGGCAAAGATATGCCTGTCCTGTGTATTAATGTGAGGTTTGAACACAGATCAACAGCAGGAGGAAATGCTTCATGATTATAATGTGTCTAGAAAAAAGAGTTTTGCAAAAAAAACCCACCTCACAAACAAATTCTTGGGGTCACCAGAGATACAGATCCTAAAATAGAAATAAAGTAGCTGCCTAAGCAATATAAATGTTGTTATGACAAATTTATTTATTATGAAAAGAGAAATCAAATAGATCAATAGTGATTTTGAAGTTGATTAAATACCTTGGATTAAGGACTGTTCCATGACATTTGTGGCAACTCTTGAGGGAAAGTGACATCTGGTCAATGAACTCTCCCAGGGCAATTTTGTGGAATTGAAAGTCTGATTTTCCATAAAGAAATTGTTACTGCCCTATTGATGCGATATGACATTGCTTCCTTTTTGGCAGGTTAGTTAGTAATAGAAAAAGTTAGTCCCACCAGCCCTTAGACTGATCTTTTGCTGGGTAAAAGAGAAAAAAAAATCAAGTAGGGAACTGTCTGACTGGCCCCAGAAAAGGAAGACAGCATGACAAACTTGTCTTTCTCATTGTGTATCAATTAAAAGTGACCTTAAAGCTATACTCTTTGTCATTATCTTTATTTCAATTGAAAATAACAAAGCTACCAAGAAAATAAATTTTGTTTTATGGATACATTATCTAGCTGAAGACCAGCTCTTTATATTCAATACTTGAAATAAATGATGAAGTTAACATAAATAGTTGAAAAGAAGCTCTGGTACCAGGGAAATTTTGTACACAGTTCTCTCTTCTCTGTTTCCTGAGTGGTTTTCTGAATCAGGTTTAGCTGGCCAATGAAGCTAAACAGCAGTTTGTCAAGTACTTCTGTTGAAAGGGAGAATCAAAATAGAGTGTTAAATATTATTGAGGATTTAATCCTTTTTTGAATCTTGTGGCTCTTAGGCCATAGTTTCAGATTAGAACCTTTGAACTCTCACTACGAAGACTGCATCTCCCATAATTAATAGAATAAAACATACATCGGGGGTGGCTTCAGGATCGAATCTTTTGCCAATATGCCCTATGGTGACTTAGAAGTCTGGCCACTGAAATTCTCAGGCAGGGCTGATGAATAGATGGGAAACCTGACAAGCAGGGGTGGTGGTTGCATTTACAAGGGATTGATTGCCAATTACACACTGGTGGCAACAGGCTCTGTGTGATGGAGCTCCCCTGCTGGCAGGGCTGGGAGACACACCACAACTTTAGGGTGGAGAAAGCACCCAAATGTTTTCAAAACTCTAGTCACTAGAGCAGCCTTGAATTCTTTCACCAGTTTTGGAAATGTGTGTCTCTAGGTTTTGACTTGGTTTGGTAGTTTGGATTTGTTGACCCTTGTTTCCAAAGACAGTTTACAGTAATGGTGGTTTCTCTAGCTACTGAAAACAATGGGCTTATTTTTAAGGAAAATATTTTAAACCATTTCATTTCTTAAAAATGGTAGATATTGTGATTTTTAGAATGAATTTGACTCACTTGATATGCATAAAATTCCAACAGACTGTGTTTCATTAGAAAAACACTAGGTAGAAATTTCAAACCATCATTTTCAAATATTTTGCTAATGTCAGTGGAAACTAACACTGTAAATTTGTATTGATAACTTACCTTCAGTCGGGTATACACATACCACTGGATTAGTAAGATTATGCATCTATCACCAGTGGAAACAACCATTGATACTGACAGAAAAGTTTTTTCACAGAAGAAATCGCTTGGTGCTTGCTTGCTTGCAAACTCTTTCTGAGATTGAGGTAAATTAAGGTCAGGGAAGTCTGTATTTTAAAAAAAGGGCATGAAGGTATAACCAGAAATTATATTATAAAAGCATACAAAAATACATATTAAATGCATATATGCGTAATATGAGGCTTGAGGATTTTCTGTGAAAGTAGAAACAGCTACACAATAATTAATGTAGGCTCAGGCTTTGCATCTGAGTAAACCCAAAGCTTTAATTGTTTGCCACAGCACAGTTGTTGTCTTTCTCTAACATTGACAATTCCTCAGTCTGACTTCTGATGAATCCTACAGGCCCTCTACACTGCAAATGTCGCTTAGGTCTGTGAGATAAACTTGATGATAGAAATACTTGTTGGATGTGTCCCTTGGTATATTTTTAAAATTGTTTTCAGCACCAGAACTACTTAAGTTAATTTTCTCTCCCTCACCTTTAATAAAATTTATATCTCACTTTCTGTAAAATGGAAATAAACCAAAATGACTAAAGGACTCTTACTAAGTTAGAATATTGTGACTAAGATGTTAATTTCAGTTACTATTGGTAAAAGGAATATCATCCATCCACAGTTCCTCTGTATTGAAGTTATAGAGTTTTGTTGTTTTGGTTTTTGTTTTGGGTTTTTTTTTTTCATTTTTCTCCATGTGTCTATCACTTCAGGAAAATTCATGAGTCAACATTGTCCCTCACTTTAGAGAACTGAAAATGAGAAAATTCATTCAGCTTGTTCAGCTTGTGTCTTTGCATTAAATCAATCTTGAAATAATTTATCTTTCCTATGAGCCTTTCAGATACACAGACCTCATTTATGCAACTTCTCTGCAACTTTCTTCACAGCTTTAATTTGATTTGCTTATCCATGTGCCTCTGCATGCTCACGTTGGATCTTGGGCTTAATAAGATGCATGGCAAGTCTTTGTGGTGTTTCAGATACTCTGAGTAAATCAGATCATTAAAATACAGCTTAACCTAATAGATCACCCTGGAGTGTAAAAAAAAGAATCCTTCTCCGTATTAAAATGAGCAAAACTGTTTTCTTTAGCTACTTCCACAGCACTGGAAAAGAATCATTGAAGTGTATGTAGAAAAAAACCATTATGAAACACTGTGCTTGACTTATTCTTTCCAAAAGTGTATGTTTTTGATTCCTCTATAAACATCATCATTTGGGATTTCATTTCAGACAAGGGCAATCTTTTTTATATTTTGTTTGCACTATGTCCTGATACATGCTTGGGGGCTTCTTGTTGCTATTGTTGCATGAATAGGCTTGGTTTGTAATCAGAAAAATCATTAAAATATGTTTTATTATGCTGTATTCCAGTCTAATCATGTTTATATATGCTAAGATCTTGGTCATGGATCTAAATGTATTAAAGAGTGAAACAGGAATTTGTGTGCTTGGTAAAGCACATTTGAATATATTTACTTTGTCAGAAAGGTAAAAACAACTCATAATTCATTTGAGCCTAGACTGCAAAGGCTGAAGCATCTGGACCAGAGGCATTGCAGAACCACTCTGGCCTTATGTCTAGAGCCGCCCAGCACCTCCTGTGGCTGTTGGGAGCTCACTGTTAAGTCACACAACCTACTTGCTAGTGTGGCTGGTGAGCTTCCTTGCCAGCTAGAGAGGACATAAGTATAACTTTTCCAGAACAAAGGCAATGCATAATTTCCTAATTTCTGCTGGAAAGAGTGGCTGCTGTTTAACTGCCTGACTGCAATAGGGTAGGCCAATGGGGTATTCCATCCCATATACATCATATTCGGTTTAAAGCTGAGGGATCACGAGGGTCTCGGCCCCCGCTTCTCTCTTGACCCTTTCACCATTTTGCCCTTCGTCTTTCCTTTCCCCGAGATCGAGCTGCTCTCTCTTGGCTTCAGGACTCTTCCTCACTCGGTTTGGCCTTGGCAGCTTCAGCTTTGCTCTGAGGCCTCTGGCCCCAGTCTCAGCCCCCGGCTTTGGCCTTGGCTGGGCCCCAGGTTCTGGGCCGCATCCCTGAATCCAGCTCCCGGTTCCCGTCTGCTGCTGGGCCCTTCCACAGCATCAGTGGTGACAGTGAGGTATTTACGATCGGAAGGGGAGTTGGGTTCGATACCGGTTTGTACATATTTGTATATATTTACTTTTTATTGTTATTATTATTTTAATTTTTTTAGTAAAGCTGTTCTCATTTCCTTTCCTAATATTCCTCTCCTTTATTTTCTTTCTTCTCTTTTTGGGTGGGAAGAAAGAGAGAGCATTCTGTTGCAGATTTGGGAGGTGCCCTGGCTCCAAACCGTGACACAAGGGCACTGGGATGAAGCAGGGGCAGGTCTCCAAACTTCTGAATTAAAAAGTTCTTAGAGGCAGAATTAAATGGCATGGAGACTTTATCTGAGGAGGATTAACTGGAAAGACAGAGGTAAGAAAGTGTTCTGCTAACTCTTCACGATGTCAGAGATACTGCATTTTAATTCTAGGAAAGAAGGCCATCATGGAGGATTGGGAAATTACTAAATGTGCATTTCAAGTACAAAATGAATGACCTTTAAGATTATTTATAAATCAACACCAGCACTAGGTATTTCTTAATTGCACTACTAGTTTTCAGTTGGCTGAAAACCAATTCAGTTGTCTAATCTGCCATTTGCGATTTGATTCAGTTCATATCTGATCTTGCTCTGTTGCTGTGTTTAGCTGATCATTGGTCAAGACTTTAATCCTGTAATAGCCAACTGAAGTCATATCAGCACTTAGATGCTTCTGTGATCTGTTGCTACTTTATCAATGTGAACAATGTCTTACTCCCTGACCCTTAGGCCAGCCTGTGAAGATGTACTACATGTATGTACATGCACCACCTACATGCAGTTTGTGCAGAATAGCAAGCACTAGACACTACCCTTGAGATTACCAACAGAGAAAACAGAATTGTCCACATAGAAGAACAAGGACTGGAGCTGCTGCTTCACAGTGTCTAGCATTAGTACTTCTGGTTTAAAGATAATCACATTTACTACATATAATAAATAATGGGGCCAACCCAGTAATGGAAAGGAATTTTACCACAGAAAGAAAGAGAAGTTTAGAAAAAAAAAAAAGGCAAACAGAAAAGGTGATTAGTCATAGTTTTATTAAGTCTCAAACAAACAATTTTAAGTATAAGCATAAAACCCCCACAAACAAACATAAGATAAAACAGAAAGGTAGAAAGTCTGTACTTTGTCTATCACCAAGATTTCCTCCAGATCTACCAGCCTGACTCTAAACCAACAAAAAGATGCATGAATCTAGGATCTGAAGTGCTGCTTTCTCTAAAAGCTGAAGGAAATGTAGAAGCAGTATCTAAGTCAGAGGTTTAAACAGTAAAATTAGGAGAGAGAGAAGAAAAAAACAAACCTGAAGACCTGCTCTGGACAAATATTTATTTGTTAATTTTGTGTTATATTTATATTTTATTTATTTTTCTAATCATGCATCAGGAATTAGAATCAATTTTAAAAAATATAGAAATGATCTGGAAACCTCATTGGCAATACCTCTGCCAAAGAACAGAAGGTCAAACTTGAAATATCTTCCATCTGTTGTTTTAGTGGCAAAGGTGTTTTTTCTGGATCTCGGACATTGCACACCTGTACAGAACATTACACACCTGTACTCACCATATTCCCTTCAGAAAAATTCCTACTGGAAATATTCTAACGGTGCAATCCAATTAGAGCTTTTTTTGTAGCTGCAAAGCTTTTCTCAAAAATAGCTCACTGAGTTTATGTGCGTTGAGCAGTTCAGGTGAAAAGCCATCAGTGGAACTGAATTAAAACCATAGAGCCAAGGTCTCTCCTGGTATAAATCATGTGTATTGCTATAATAAAACAACATGTAACAGAAGCAATTCTTCACACCACTGAATTTTTGGCATGGGATCTGGTCCCAGAATCCAAATCTTACTCCTTCAGCTTCCATATTTCTTGCTGTGTAGGAAAAACTTAAGTACAATATGCTATAATATTTTTGTGACGTTTGACAATAGAATATATGCGACCTAGGATCTAAAAAACTAAAATAATCTGGGATTTATCTTGTTTTTCTTTAATAATGATTTTGGTCACACTAGTAAATGACTCTTTTTTTATCTGTAAAATGTAGAGGAGGCATTGTACCATGTCCTCATTTTACAAGTTGGAGCCTCTTCCTTTTTTCATAGTCATAAAATATATGTCAAGCACTGTGAGCAACTCCTTTATGCCTTGCTTGCAATACTGCAATTAGGATCATACTGTGTCATATTTGAAGCTCAGTGACTGTTAAATGTTCTACGCCTGCATCACGCTAACTACTGTATCAGTCATTTTAGATGACCCCCTTGAAAATTGCTGCCAAAAGTTTATATGTCAGAAATCACTTTCAAAATGCTTATGAAGTGAAGAACTTTCACAGCTCTTTACCTACGCAAATACTAAAACCTGCCAGTCAACGAATTCAGACTCGACAGTTTATATTCCAAAACTCACTATTTCAAAGATTTGTTTGAAAAATTATTCCTATCATCTGTCAGCAATGGTGCTCTGTGTTTAGTCAGTTGCTCACTTTTATATTGTAATAACCACTAGAAGTTGCTACAAAAGATCTGCCAGAACACTTGGTATTATTTTTAAATGGGATGAATTGGGGCATGCGTATCAGCACTGTAGTACTTGAACATTGCCTGTTATGTGAGCTGGAAATTCAGTCCTTTTAGGCAGGTGGTGGCCACTTTCACTCAGAGTTCTGTCCTGTTTCATCAACATCTTCAGCCCCAAGTGATGGCAAAAATATGACTTAAGTATTGAACACAGGAGATTTATTTACAGAGCAGTTATATTTTTAGAGCAGGGATTTAAAGAGTTTTTTTAAGCTTTAAGAGTTTGAACTACAAACTTATCCTTTAGGTCCATTATCAAGGATGAGATTTGATTTATGACTGAAACATCTTTTCAATTTTCTAGAAAAATACACTGATCTGCTCTGCTATAAGTGGGACTTCAGTAATATGGTTTAGGTCTAAGCCTAAACTTATAGGCTATAGAATAGCCTATAGGCTAGATTTCAGTGTTTGTTTATTTGGTAATAGTTGCATAGCCATCAACATAATGCTAACAATAAAAAACTACAATGAATTGTTACCAATTAAAAGTAACTATTTTTTTAGTAAATTCATGGCTGGATAAACATCCTGTTACAATGAAGGACAAAAGTGCAATAGGACATCATGGGCCCTGTTGTTGACCTGTATCAAACCTTTCCAATTCTTTGCTTCATAACACAATCTTAATTTCACTGAGGAGTTTCCTCAGTGCCATTCATCCTTTTGCTCAGCCTGAACAGGTAGGGGATCTGGATACTGGGAATTGAGACACCAAGCTTACTGGTGCCAAAGTCTGTCAACCTATCTGACTGACCTGCACAGAGAATAATAAACATGTCTTTATGACTGGATTCCTTACAAAGCGAAAGTCATATAAAAATTCTACTGCAGTAGAATCTACTATGTAAAATACGTTAAATCATTGTAGAATGAGGAGAACACTGAACTCTCTCCAGTGCTCTCCTCATTCTCAAATGATTTCGTTTCCCTTTTTTATGGCATTCCAGGAGATGACCCAAGTTCTAGGCCAAGAGCAGGACTTTGTGTTCTAGGAGGAAGGAAATACAAACAGAAAAGGGGGAGATCTGTGTTCATGTCTCGATTGCTGCTGCCTTTTGTATTGAATTCCCACCAGATAAACAAAAATAAGGATGGGACCAGGACACAACTGCAACCTAATCACTGTGTTAACAATGGAGATTTTTATAGCTCTTGTAAGGGTGCTAGTAACTGTTACTGTAAGGGCAACCAAGTGTCACTAAGACAGAATGAAAAGAGGTTTCTTCCTCATTTAAAGCTGTCTTTTTCTCCTGTGAGATGAGCTCTGTAGCCCCAGGGGGTGTAGTCAGTCACCAGGTCATTCAGCACGGTACTGCCTTGCCTCCTGTGGCAAGGAGATGCAGCTTCTGGAGATATGTCCTCTCCAAATGCCTAGTAGCAATCAAGTCTGCATGAAGATGATAAGCCATATCACAGAGCTTCCTGTTAATATGGTATGTCTATACGGAAGTTATAAGCATGCATACGTATTTTTAATATATTTATAAATATTTATGGCTATAGTAATATAGGTATAAAAAAAGGACCTTAACTGGTGTTAAATGAATGCATAAACTAGAGTGGGAACATCTTCGCTGACTTTTATGGGCATTCCAGCATGCTTTCACCAGCAAAAGACATTTTGAGAGTCTCTGTTGAGTACAGAGAGTTCTGGGAATCAGATTGTCCTTGGATAGAAGGAGAAAAAAAGCATTTCTAACAGTCTGCTCTTGTTTTTCTGCAGTGTGGTGAGGAGCCTTTTTGATGCCTGGACTAGCTGTTTTGAACACCAAGCATTTGGATAGTATTTCTTTAACTTCAGCCTCATTTCCCTGGCCTGTCACAGTGTGTTAGCTATCAGAAATACTCTAAAAACCAGGCATCTAGCAGAAGAATTTCTCCAAGAATGGAGCTAGTGTATTTTTAATTACATGATATGAAAATCTATTGTATCTAGTATTCAGTTTAGACACTCCACCCTTGGCATCATAAACGTGTGTGACCTTTCATTACAGGCAAGAAAAAGTGTGATTTAGTCAGAAACAAATAGGTTGAAAGAGAGTGGCTGCCTTCAAATCACTGTTGCCTATCTGAAACAATCTCAAATAGATGACTGCTAAACTGAGACCCTAAAGGAGATGAAAGTAGGGTTTCTTATTGGTCAATAGTGTCAACAGTGCTTGGGAATTGGTCAAATCTGAATCCAATATCTTAGTTTGACTATCATGGCTTGTTTTTTATGTTTGCTTGGGGTTTTCTTTGTGTTTGTTGTTGTTGTTGTTTGTTTGTTGTGGGGTGTTTTGGGGTTTTCTAAAGAATGCTGGAAAACCACTCCAACCTGCAACCATGGAACTATGAAATTTATTACAAAGCTTTTGAAGTTTCTGACTACCTCTGTTGGAGTTGGATGTCAAGAAAATAAAGCAAGTCAGATTATATGGTTAAATCTAAATACAATTGAACTCCTTAACCACTTGTGTTATGTATCATGTTTGAAAAAAGAGGAATCATTTACTCATTTTGGTGCTTTTCAAAGAGTTATATAGTAAGTGCATAATGGCAATATATGATACTCATTGTAACTCCCAAAATATACAAAACAATAATGCCAGTATTAATACCATCACAAGCCCTAATCTTAAGGCTAAAGCAGACTTGCTTGAGAATATGTCTTACTAGGATGACAAAAGAAGATAAGTGGTGATGATGAGGAATTTTACCATGGATAGTGTAGACTGTTCTCACAACTAATTTTTTGTAGATTCAATTGTATAAGGTAAAAAAGCAAGCCTTAAATAAGCAGGTCTAATTTACGAATAGGATCTGGATTATTATTAAAGGTGGTCCTCCAGGAAGAAAAGTATTATCAAAATGATATTTACCTCATGGCATTTCTGGATACAGGGCTATTTTTACTTTTGTTCCTTATTTGATCATACCTCAGTGGGGATCAGGTCTGAGATGTCAATGATCCTGTCAGACAATGCTATTCCACTTGTAATTCCTATGACTATTTGTCATGTGAAATCCCTGGATCAGTTTAAACTCCCACTATTGCTTTTGGAGTTCATGACTAGTAATGAAAATGTTGATCAAACAGGTGTCTCAAAGTATTGTTTAATGGTGGGACCACAATACACTAACAAAGGATACTTTGCAACAACCAAAATATCTACATTCATGATTATTTTACTTGTCTGTACTCACCCTGCCTTGGAACCTAGGAATATGGGTTTCTTTGTAAATTGTATGAGTTGTCTTTACCTGGTGCAATTTTTAAAGAGTAACTGTTTTTTTTTCTCCAAAGAAGAACTGACTTTTCAAAGCAGTTTCAAATCCTTTGCCTTCTCATTTTCTCTGTGCCTTTCCTCTTTGACAACCTGGTTGTGTGAGTTCAGCAAGAGGTCAGCCCTTGTGTTGCCCCTCAAGTGTTGCTAGATGGGTAGTTATCTGAAGGTGTTGCATTCTTTTCTACTCATGAGAACATGCCCTTTAAGTTGATGCTATACATTTGGACTAACATTAAATACACGTAATACTTCTACATTACTGCAAAATGACTGTTGCACCAATGTGTTTACCCACTGCTCTTTACAAGCACTGGCAAACCTTGCTTTTGCTTATGTTTTTACCCTCCTCTCAGCAGTGTTAGCTGGAGAAAACATGTATATTGTCTTTGCTCAAATACTCTGTCACTGATAGTTTCTCCTGACTCTCTTGCGATAATGGCAAGCTCTGACAAAGAAGAATTGGGAGGGTGTTAATTTCTTCAGCACAGTTTGCTAGAATTTATCTGTTAATCCCAAAACATCAGAAGACTTGTACATGATAAAAGAAATATTTCTGTGGTCTGTTTCAGATCTAACAGTCAAGCTGATCTCTCTATTAAGGGTATGATGTTATTTTTTTTTTCTAGTTAAGAACCCTGAATACTATTTAAAAATAAATAAACCAGCTTTCCTCTAAAGTTTGGTAACATATATTTAATTTAGGATCCTCTTCTTTTAGCCAGATCCTTGTAACTGAGGCAAGATTCAGTGTCTTTGTCTATGGGAAAACACATCCATTTTCAAAATAATGAATGAAGATACACATATAAACTAATTTCTTTTTCCTTGCAATGACTAGCTGAAGAATGACTCATACACACAGATCTTGGCAAAAATGTCCACAAGAATAACATTATCTAGAGAAGAAAGAAATCATGATTAGGTAAAAGTACATATGTCAGTGATCCTTTAACGGTACATGCCTTGCAAGGTACAACCTCAACTGCTCAAGCACAGTAATGTCACATATAGTTTGAACGGACATGTTTGCCAGCATATAGTTCTGGTAAACTTTACCATCACAATATCATAAACTATGACAAGTACCCTCAAATTACAAAGTTCTCCCAGCTTGCTAAAGTCTTCAAGACCCCTCTGTTGGCCCTGCGAGCCGATGCTCCCACTGTGGGGGTTCCCAGGCTGCTCCAGATGTGGTGTTGGGGTGTCTTGGAGAAGAAGCTGGGGGCATGCTCCCAGAAATCAGTTCTCAGTTGCAGGGGTCTCCTGACACTGCTTATCTCTGGTTGATTCCACCGTTTAGTCATAGTTACCTTTTTGTCCCCTCACAACTCCATGGCTAGGGGTCTTCTCTACTCTCTCATTCCTCATAGTGCAATTGCTTGTTGTCTCTGAGGAGTTTGCTCCAGAACTGCTACAGGTCCAACACCTGGTTAGTTCCCGTCTTGTTCACAATAAATATTCAATATATTCATGTGTGGCTAATAATTTGATTGCTGACCCATCTTGACGCAACATTTCCATTTTTTCCCTACCACTGGTTCATGGTCTTTTGATGTCCTAAAGAGAAAAAAACATGATGGGGTATTTTTTTCCATTTTTCATTCCCCCCCTTTAAGGGACTCCGCCGCTGACAC
>WEIS01022362.1:0-16360 GCA_013389965.1 Todus mexicanus | reverse complement strand
AAGTGAGCTCCAAGATCTGTGTTGTACAACTCTTGCCGCTATGACTTTTTCTGCTCCATGGGGTTGATGAAACCCCTGCTGTGTCAGCCTGACAATGGGGCTTTCCTTTAAGGACAAACTGGTCTTAAAACTTGATAATTTCACATTTTGAAACAAGAGCATTTGTGTTGCTTGCCTTATCCTTGGGCTTGCTGGGTGTTCCCCTTTCTTTTATCTCCTTGACATATGTGTGGTTTGAAGGGATAGCTTTTAACTAGCTCTGGTAATGATTTTTTTTTTTCCTACTGTTTTCACTGACATCAACAGGCTTTGTATCAAGCCAAATAAGTCAGAGTTGCTTGCTTGCTTTTCCCCGGCATGCTGCCAGATGAGAAATAGGTGTTCAGATGAACTTACGCTGTAAAGGTGTAATGCGAAGATAGATTTTAGCTCAAATGCACCAAGGAGAGCGAGCTGAAGCTTTGCTGTAGAGCTATCCAAAGAGACAGATGGGAGAGCATCAGTGGGAGCTTTGCCTGTGGCAGAAACAGCGCCGTTACTTCAAATCGGAGGTGAAGGTGGTGAAGCCAAGGACAAAGAGTTTGAATACACCTGATTAGTTTCTGTAAAGGTTTTAAAAATTCACTGCTTTTTACTCAACTGACCTTGATAAGTAGGAGGGCTTGAGTAGCACAAGGGAATTGAATGGGGTGGCAAAGGCTTTGCTGTGGGTAGCAAATGGGTCTGCTTCTGATACCTGTGCCAAAATATTAATCTTTAGGACTAATGTTCTNTCTTTAGGACTAATGTTCTTTAATAGTCAGTATTGAAATATTTAATTCTATGAGAAAGTAATCAGTGACAACGAGGAATATATGGTCATCAAATATATATGGAATATACATCAGCTGTTGCCCTTGATGCTGACTGCTGATAGTGGTCCACAAACCAAAGGAGAAATAGTATAAACCAAAGCAGAAATAGGGTGCAGTTGTTAGCAATAAAGAAGTGTGTGACACAGCACCAGAAAGAAATGTCTCTGAGGACAGAGGGAAGTGAGAAAGTGGTTAAGGAGGTTAGCCCTTCACTCCCATCTTCATGAGCAGATCCTTGTGCTGCTTCAGGCCTTTCCAGGTCCACTTGTGAAGGCGAGGACTTCCAGCTGCAGCAATACCCCTTTGGTCTCTTGGCCACTGAGATGACTTCTTCAAGTCGTGTTGGGCCAAGAGGAAATGCTGTACGTGGAGACTCCTGCTGTATGGGAGCACTGAATACTATGAATATTTGTTGGCTCGTGCCTACTGATAAAAGATGTCAAAATTTGTAAGGCATGATTTCATCAGCACTGATAACGCTGGTCTGATCCATAAGCTATTCTGCTAGCCCGTCTGAAACGCACCCGTTCTTTATCAGGTGTTCTTGCCAGGGATGGTCTTTATCTCTTAGTGTTTAATGACAATGATCTGTTATTCCTTGTAGCCTTAAAACATCTGATTTTGCCGAGTTTGGGAAGGGAGCATGCTCTCTAACTTGCTGTGGATGCTACCTTGGCATGTATAAATTACCTAGGAAGTGATGATTTGAGAGGCGTGTATGTATGTACTTATAAAAGGAACATGACAGTTCAGCAGCACTTCTGAATTGACCATAAACAACACGCAGTGCTTCATGTTATGCAGAAAGGAAACCAAACTGACGTGCAGCTGGTAGAAGCTGCTCAGCTCCTGGCTCACGTACATGTATAGTCTATGACATTAATTAGTAGAGGCGTTTTGCCTACACCTGCTTGGTTGTTTCTGGTCTTTTGAAAGAGCAGCCAGCACTCAACCCTTCTCCTCCACGGCGTGGAACAAATAGTGGAGTTAGCAGTGTTTTCCTTCCAGCATTTCATAGAGCACAGGTTCCCATAAGCAATTGCTTATTGCTGGAGAAAGGAAGCAAAGGTTTGGCTTGGCCTGTGCGTAGTAAGCTACCTTGGAGGAGGAAATTCCTGTGGGGACTCTGACATCTGTTTGGTTAGACCCCTCCTACACCACTCCACCTAAAAGTATGGAGAGTAAGTGTAGTTTCAAATCAGATCCTTTGTATGAACTTGGATAATGCTGTATTTATAGAGAAATCTGAGTTGTGATTCCTCATGTCTTGACTGCTCCTGCAACACTCCTCAAAAGAACTCTCCAATTCAGAGATCAATAATTAATCCAACCTCTGAGTGCTTGTGAACCAAGGCCAAATTTGCAGCTCGTGTAGGTGTCATGAAAGACACTGGTCCTTGTGTCTCTCCTTGCAAACGGGTTCCTTTGCTCTCAGCTAGGACAGGATAGAAACTTGAAGGGTCTTCACTCACTCAGCAGTGAAGGGCTGATGAACATTTAATCTTTCTTTTAATGGGTGATATTTACCCAAATAAATAGTGATCAGGGACTGATATCCTGTGGTTGGCCCAGTGGCTTTAGTAGGTGCTCTCACCCAGTGATAGATATCCACACTACCAAAAAATATCATAAGAGACAGCAGTAATAGCATGTTTGTGTGCAGTCTGAACAGGGATGCCAAAAATTGAACATAGAGACAGAGTGGCTTGCACAGGTAGAGTGTTGTTTCCTCAAACTGTGGTTGAAATGATCATCAGTGCCACTTGTGAGAAGAAGTGGTATTTCAGCTTTGAGGTATCATGGGGCGCACTGAGGTGCTGTGGGAAGCTGGAGCTATACCTGGGAGGTTTCACCTTCCTGTCAACTCCAGACAGTGGTTAAGTCATCTGAGAAGTTACCACATGAATGCGTTTTGTATTGGAGCATTGAGCAGTTTTGGTAATCCCACGGGTGTAATTTGGAAGAGGGCACAAGGAGGGGGCTCTGCTTGTCTTAGAGATGGGTGATGCCAGTGGCTTCCTGCTCCTTGTGGGCTGTCGATGGGTTAGTTGGTGGCATGAGGGATGTGTCAGGTGGATATGCATTTTGTCTGTAAAGTATCTGCCATGGGAATCCCCAGACGTGACATGTTGTTGGGTAGGAGGGGGACACACACAGTTAATTCAGGGACAGAGCCATGTAGCAACAAGTTCCTCCAGCAGCAGTGCTGCTCCCAAACTTCAGCTGCCTTCTGGGATCCCCCATGGTAGGTACATGGCTCCGTGGAAATGATTGGAGAGTGCTGTGTACTGTGTGAGGATGAAACACGGGGGAGAAATATTTCAGTCAAAGTGTATGACAAAAAGACTGTGTTTGGGGTTTTGGGGGGGCTTGGTTTTGTTGTGTTTGTTTTTGAGGCTGAAGAGTCAATCTTGCAAGTTTGGGATGCAAAGCCAAAGCCAAAGCCTAGGCAAGAGGCTGTGATTACAGTCTGGCCTAAAATACTGTAGGATGCTTCTGAGACCCATCCCATAATTTACGGGATAATTAGCGTTTTCCAAAGAAACAGATGTTGCACCAGGAAGGTGGTTGGGAATGGGCAGTGTTTTCTACTGAAGTCTGCTGCCTATGGCTTCCTGAGCTCGGAATCAGGCAGAATAAGCAGCTGGGTCTGAACATGCTCTGCTGACCAGGGCAAGTGAACAAGAGGGCATGGCCAGTCTGTGTTTTCAGTTAAAGCAGACACACAGCTGGAACTGCTTCGTTTTTCACTTGGTGGTGACTGAACACACAGAACCTCTACCAGGAGCTATCAATCCAGAACAGTTACTGGTGCACTCGGAGGCATCATTTGTGGGAGCTGTCTGTAGCTTCACAGTGGCAGCCGTCAAGATGACTCCTTAGGATTCAGTAACATTTCAAAACTGGTACTAAAGACTCTGATAAATCTAATTAAAAAAATGTGGAAAAGAAGTACCTTTTTTTCCCGTGTCCCTCCCCCCATCTTAGTTGAGGATCTTTCTGTTGTCCCCAGAACTCAAGTTTGCTCTTGCACTTGCTATTCAGCTTTTATTTTCTTAGCTCGCACTTAATTCACACATTTGCAAGAGGAGGAAACAAGCACATTCAAAAGGAGAAAATAAGAGTAGTTTTCAATTTATTTTTTTAATGAATCAGATGCCTTATCCAAAGCCCATTGAATTCCATGTGAGTTTTTCCTCTGACTTCAATGGGCTTTGATTCTGCCTTTTAGCTCCCATGAAAGGTCCTGAACTGTCTGTGCTAGGGTGACAAGGAGGCTTGGATAGACAATTACCAGAGCTCTTCTCAGCCACTGGCACAGCCAGGTTGCTAAGGAGACTTGGCCTCAGGATGGGTCCCAGAGCTCACCCCTTCCGGGGTTATTGTCTCCTCTCCCTGCCAAGCCACTCCAGTAGCAGCAGAGCCACTCTTTCAGTCACAATACGCTCTACTTTGGCCTCTGGCAGCAGCAATTCCTGCCCTACATCTTCCCTCCACTGGCGTGTTCAATGAGCAACCTCTTTTCCCGCAGCATTTCCATCCCTGTACAGCCTGCACTAGGACTAGAGTGGTGGGATCACATCTTCTGCTCTCCACTGGCTGTGAAACTTGGGTTTTGGGCCCTGTGTCCCACCTCTGCACCCCAGCATCTTCACCTCATATGTTCACATCATGCCTTTCCCATTCTGATTTCCTTCTGTGATGGCTGCAGCTAGTCAGTGAAAAAACCTGGAGATTAGGAGGAGGGAGAGATGAGGCCCTTTTGTAGGAGCAATGTGTCCAGTGACTTAAAAGTCTTAAAGAGTCAATTCTCAGGAGTCCTTGTGAAGCATGGGGGCTCTGATCGGCCTTTTCACGATGGTTCTTCAGTCAATTCTCCCTCCGTCATCTGTGACAGGATGGGCTCCCACCCATCTCCAGGTGTCCTGCAGGGCTGGGAGCTCCTTGGGGAGCTCCTTTCATTGTGTCAGTTTTTCAGAAAGTTGGAATTTTCCAGCTTTCCTGGATTATTTAGAGTTTTCTCTCCTAGAGGAAGGTATTCTGAAGTTTTAACATTAACGAGCTAAATGACAATTCCTTCTAAGCCATTGGTCAGGCCTCTTAGTTGTCTTTTCAGATAGCAAGTCTGTTTGTCTATGGATAAGCGAACCAAATTGGTCAAACAATTCTGACCAGAAATGCTCAAGCCCTGGGCATTTTTATGGTGGTGATATGACATTCCTCAATGAACAATCATTTTCACTCTGCCTTTTGTAGATAATTGACTATTGAAACGAGGATGATGATAGTTCTGTTTCTAAACTGCAAGTTGGAGAAAGCAAGCTGATGTCCATCAGGTGGGATCTAGCATTAAGGGTGCTCTCTCTTTAAGAAAACATTATAATGTTAGACTTTGGAAAGAACTAGAATAAAAATGAAGTGTAACATACCAATATTTATACGTAGCTATCCATTTGGCTCAATTACTGTCAGATCAATGTACAGAAAATAATTTTCAATTAAAAAATTGTAAACATCTGTTACATTTGCTTTCAAACATCTATTACATTTCAGTTGAATCAGGAAGATCCATTTGAGAAAGCAGAACATTATCTATGAAAACCCTTGTGGATCTACGTGTAGTTCACTAACTAACTAATATTTATGGAAGTATAATTAATATCTAGTACTTTTTATGGTGTTTATGATTTACTGTTTAGTATGCTTGAAGACAGCTAATCTATGGGGTGATTTTCTATATTATAACACATGCTATTGACTTGTTTTTGACACGTGTTAGCAGGGAGGGTGGAACATTGAAATTTCAGTGGTTGGGTAACGAAGATTTATTTATTGAGGTTCTGATTCTGTTCCATATTAATGAGCATGGAGAATATTGAAATCAGGAGGGCTACAGAGCTACAAGGTTGGTTGCCAACTTGTTTTGTATGAAAATACTGTTTGAATTAAATAACTAGAGATGTATATGATCACCATAGTTTAGTGATGATCCTAATTATAATTATTAGGTTATGTAAGGCTAATGGTAAGATGAGTTTCACCGACCTGTAAGATTTTATTTTTTAAAGGCAACTTTGACTCTTTTGCTAGTCTTTAGTGAAAAAAGAGCACACTGTTTCCAACTAATATTAGCGTAGCCAATTGAGTGATGATATCTGCCTACAAATGTACAGCTTGTATTTTAAATAGTGATGTGAGATTTATGAATATGGTTTTGACAGTACCTCTGCTTAAGCAGAGTCCTTAGACGTGTGTGGCTTGCAGAGAAATAGGAAAGACAGGATAACACCCTGAAATGACTAGTTCCAAGGAATGATACTGTACAGAATTGTACTTGGTTATTTAATTAGTGGAAGTGTCTCTTTATTTAGTTATTTTCCCCAATGCTGAGTGTATTTCTTGAGGTCCTTGGCCTCCCGGTTTGTCAAGAAATCCTGCTGAGCTCACATGATGATGATGTTCTGTGCTGGTTGCATGCGTGGACATAGGAATACTCCCTGCTGCTTAAGGTGGGGGGGGGAGTTGGCCAACACTGATCATTGCTCCATGTGTTGGATGACGGCTAAAGTTCATTTTTAACACATTTACCTTTAGAGAGAAAATTTCACGGATGGCTATATATACAGAACTATACACATGCATGCACTTCACCATTTTTTAAAAGGAATTTAGGATGAAGAATGTAATAACTTTGCTTTAACTTCTTTGCTGTGTCGCCTCTTTTTTTTTTCTTTTTTTTGGTAGAGGAAGCGTTTGACAGTCATCAATAAAAGATTAAATCATTGATGACTATCAGGATAAACTAAACGAAACACGTTTTGTGTGTTGACGCTGGCATAGTAGGAACTTTTCCAAGATGTTTCAGGCCTCGTTCTCTGGTTTGTTTAAGGGCAGAGAATAAGGTCACGAAGGAAATCAAACCCTGATGTGGAGAAATGAAACATGAGGCCTACTGACTTCTAAAAAACATTTTAAATAACATTCTCTGAGGTTTCATTTTATACTGAAGGCAGCTGTAATAAGTTTTGGAAGATGGTGTAAGGTTTCTATTAAAGAGAGATTTTTTTTTTTTTTGCTTGCTGTTTTTGTACCCAAATGAGGGAGCGAGGGAGATGGAATTAGAGCTTATTTAGTATAAGGTGAGAAACTAAAAGTTCTCTCCAGAACTGTAAAATACTAATTTATATGTTCTACTGTAATGTCCAAATTAAAAAATATTAAATCGTTCCTAGATCTTTGAAAATGACACACATAGCCACGAAATAATTTAAGAACTGCAACACAAATGCACTTTTGCCACAAGTAAAATAAGACTGCTGCTTTGTAGTGTGCTGCCAGCGTAGCCTCAGTGAATAAATTCCCAGTAGATGTTTGCTGCATGCCAAATATATTGAACTGTATAAAAGATCTCATTGTTCCATGGGCATCATTATTTGCTATTATACTCGCAATGTTTGCTTGTGAAACAGTTTATTGGAAACTAGTATGTTTAAGAAGGAACGCTTGACTTGAAATTCAGTTGATTCGGCTTGTAAGGTCAAAGCTTTTACAGTGTAAAGCCTTTAAAAATAAATATTTAGCTCTGCTATTTTTTACTTATCTTTGAAAGAATTCCTGGAGCAGGGGAGGAATAGACAGCGCAGGCTGGGGATGGGCAATGGGTGTTTCACTTTTAATTCCTAGATTGAAAGTATATGTAGGTCAACATTAGCTTTACATTCTTATGAAAAGAAATGGGCAGAATTAAGTTTGCATGAAGAAGGTGGTGAGTTTCCAGCTAGGCAGAGGAAACTGCAGCTCTCTGAAGGTTTTCTGGGGAAGGTGGCAGTGCCTGTCCTGCTCACTGGATAATAAAACGATTTGGTAACTGGGGCTGTTGTTTTGAGGACTTCTTATTCATCACATAAAAGAAAGTTTTTATGTTTTGCCCACTTGCCCTATCCAGCAGAAAAAGGCTGTTGGTGGCCCTGAAGGCTGGGGAGATGGACTCATCCACCCAGAAGATCAGGCTTAGTGAGGGTGATGGAAAGCTGCCTTGCTGTCATAGCTGAAGAGAAGGCTCCCATCAGCATTTTTCCCAATCACAGTGTATATGACATCTACAAAACTGGGCTGGGGCTGCAGTGGCTCTTGGTACCCAGATGATTCAGGGTGCACTCGGTGTATTCAGTGATGTAAGTTTGACCAAGAACATTAGATAAATGCTTAAGCAAATCCATAGAGTAAAAGTTCTCTTGGCTCACGTTAAATACACTGCAGTTTTCCAGGGAACTCTGTATTTCCCGAGGTCCTGCTTGGAATAAGAACGAGCTGGTATTTCTGCTGCTGTGTCTGGGTAAAGCAGGGAGCAGCTATAGTGCTAGTACTGGTCAGAGCGTTTTGAAAAGTTGAGCTACCTGATATGTCTGTCCTGCACGAGGAGTTTGGGTGCTGAGGCTTCTTCTGCGAGTTTTGAGAAATTCCCTTTGGTTTATTTTAATATATTAATCAGTTTTTAAAATTAATCAATAATCTTCCATCTTAATTTGTGGAGGTTTAGTCCAATTTTAATGTTTAAAAACTCAGAAGTACTTACTACAATAGCTGAAAACAAAAAATTTGCTTAATTCTTTCTGAGTTGAACTATGAGAAACGCTTAAAGTTTTTAAGCACAGCTTCTCCCCTCCCCCTAAATCGCTATTCTTTCTATTACAAGTGTAATGCTCAAGTTATCTCCTTTGAACTGTAGTTTTTGTTGTACGTTTTGGCTGCAGTGTGATTTCGGAGGAGTCAGCCAACAGGCTTACAGGACTTTTTGGCTCGGGTTCACTTACAGTTTTCTTGGCAGCTCTCCTTATTTATGCATCTTTATTTCTCTCTCTCTCTCTCTCTCTCTCTTGCTCCTTCTTGCTCCCTCTCCCCACCCGAATAGAGCGATCGCCGCACCGGCCCATCCTCCAAGCTGGCCTTCCAGCAAACGCCTCTGCAGTCGTCGGAGGTGACGTTGAGTTTGTCTGCAAAGTCTACAGTGATGCTCAGCCTCATATTCAGTGGATAAAACACGTAGAGAAGAATGGCAGTAAATATGGACCAGATGGACTGCCCTATCTTCAGGTTTTAAAGGTGAGGCTTTACAGATGCCAGCGGTGGTGCTGACTTCTTGAAAGCGTTGAATTTATTTGATGTAAATCCAAGAATTTTGAGATCTGAACTTCTTTTTAAAGTGGAGGTGTTTATGTTACGAATGAAATAACGAGTTAGATAAACGTTTGATTGTCTGAATGCTAATTGTGCAGCTTATAGACACTGTCTTACTGTTTTTTACTTCTGTGAAGTCCTTTAGCTCTGAATGTTTCAGGCATGACTTACTCAGAAAAAAATGAAAACCTTCTTAAAGATCATCATTGACATCTATGTATGAGTAGAATGTATCCAAAACATTCCTGGGATGATCTACTCCATTTCTTTCACATTTCTGCAGCCTCTTTATTTCAAAGTAACGTCATCCCTGCTGCTAAAAGCGTGTTGGCAAGATTGGGCTGGATGCTGAGCCTGAAGAAATGTCCATTTTTTGCGGCTGTATCGGTGCTGTTATCGCTGCTGGCTGGCGTTTTGAGCAAACCTGACCAAGGGCACTCCAAATTTTTCTGAGCTGGATGGCACTGCCAAAACCCAGCACACTGGCAGGCAGGACTGCCAGCTCTGTACCATGTTGCTCCACACAGCCAGTGTACCAGCCCAGGTGCTTTTTTTCCCCCCCATGCTGCTATTTTCTAACTCTTCAGGTGATGCTTTGGATTTAAAAAAGTCCTGAACAACAAAAAACCCCCAGCAACAACAACCTGCCCCTCAAACTCTCAATATTTTGACGCTGGTAGCTGTATGAAGTGGAAGACGTGTTCTTATGACGTGTTGGTGGTGGGACCGTAGACAGATCGGTGTCCCTTTTGGACAGCAGTGACATTGTTCTCCTGTGTTATTGGTCTATTCTAGCATTCGGGGATAAATAGTTCCAATGCTGAAGTGCTGACACTGTACAATGTGACAGAGGCGGACGCTGGAGAATATATTTGTAAGGTCTCCAATTATATAGGGGAGGCCAACCAGTCTGCCTGGCTCTCTGTTCTGCCAAGTACACAAGGTAACAACGTTTTTTAAAGCAAGCTGGATGTAGAAGCTGGAAAAACTGGTGCTTTGGGAGACTGCAGGCAGCTTGTAGGATAACTTTCTTTGGCCTTCTGGTATTCTGTAATCCTACTTTGGTGATGCAACTGGTATTACACCAGCAGCCATGGAAAAATTCCCACAATATTCCGTGTGTGCCATAAGCACTGGTTTCTGAAACTGATCTTTATTCTCTTTTGTGTTTGGTGTCTTTTGTGTCTGTGTGTTTACCTGCAGTTTCGTTGCTCATTCTGCATACTTTGCAGTTCTCATATAGGGTACTTGTTGTGTAATGTAATTGCAACTTAATAAGTATATAGTTATATATATACACATATGTGTATATATATATTCAAAATGTTCAACAAGGGTACCCACTGAAGCAAAAGTCAGATCAGTTTACTTACTTATGACTTCCCACATCACCTGTGACTGTGCAAGGTGGGAGGGTTTTCCAGTTATGAACTGGGAAATAACCCATCAATAAAAACGGAGACCAGCAGCAGTGCAACTACAGCTCACAATTAAATTTACTTCAAAATGGTCTGGTAAAAATGCATTTATTACTTCATCATGTATTTCAAAGGAACATTTTGGAACGGATCAGAGACAAAAAGCAACAAATAATAATAATGTCTCTAAATCTCCATCACAGAGAACTTGACATTGATGCCCTGCTGCGCCCGTCTTGGGACAGCTAGAAAGTTCCAGGTTTAAGATTTACCCTTATTTATATAAATTTGGATAATTACTGATACACTAGTTGGCTTGGTGCATAATGACTTGTTAAGCCAGAGATTTAGCAAATCTGGAAGAAGACCAGAAAGGGAAAAAAAAAAATAAATCCAGATTTATTTTTTTTTCAGTCTCTAAGATTTAGAAAACATTTTATTTCCGTATCCTGGTTCATGAACCTTTGGAGCCCAGTTTTTCTCTACACCTGAGAGTTACAACTGGTCCTTTTTGACCAAGAACTGAGATACCTTCCAGTGTGCAAAGCACAAAATATTACCAGACTTAAAATTAAAATGAGATTTGGCAACACTTCACAACATACAATATTTAAATGTAGTGCGGTAGATGATGCAAGTACCATGGACTGCTTAAGGCAGCTACTAACTTACGCCTTTTGGAGCTGAATTTGCTTTTCTTAAAAGTCATTTTATCCTTTCAGATCATATATTTATAGTAAATTCTTTCCTCAGAAACAGGTAACTACACATGAAAGATCCCACATTCTGTCCTACTTTGTTTTCTCTGTTTTTCTTTCAACTTTCTTTTATTAAAAAAGCAGAAGGGAAAAAAAATAAAACAACAAAAAAAACAAGAAAAAACTTTGTGGGGTAATTTTTCCATGTCATTTGATTGCATGCATCTTTAGGTGGTGAGTTTAGGTCTGGTGAAGGGTGTCAATTACTTTCTGAGGTGAGCTGGGACCTGTTGGTAAACGCCTTTTGGATGAGGGATTGTGGATGGGGAAGGAGCTTTGCATCTCTTCACCTCTGCCTTTACCAAGCGCAAAGCCCTGTGGCTCCATCTCCCTATCCACAAGAATTCTCTCAATGTCTAGCTTTTTTCTCTTGCTTCCCTCTCTTGTTTTTTTTTTAGGCTGCCGGTGTTAACACCACGGACAAAGAAATTGAGGTTCTCTATATACGGAATGTAACTTTTGAGGATGCTGGGGAGTATACATGCTTGGCGGGTAATTCTATTGGGATATCCTTTCACACTGCATGGTTGACAGTTCTGCCAGGTATACACTGCTCTCTTTCTGTGGTTTTTCCTCTTTTTTTCCCCTCCCCTTGTTGATTGCTGCAGAATTAGCACAGCTTCTGTCTCAGAAAAGGAATTCTACAATGATTTTCTTTTCGACACAGTTGTCTCAAGCCAATGACTTGGTTTGCCACTTATTTGCAACTGCAAAAACCTAATAACAAAAGAAGGGGGTAGAATGGCCATTGTGCTTAATGGAATTATTTTTACATGTGTTAAACATCCTTCAGAAATGCTAAGGAGCTGCATTTCCTTAGCACTTCAGTGAGATAACTGAAAATCAGCACATGAATCATTGTAAACCTTTTCAAGATGAGGAAATTCAAAGTTTCTTAGGAAGCTTTGGGACTAATTTGGCCACAGTTATGTAATGGTTCATTAAAATACCTGAGCTATTCAGTGTGCTTGAATTGGCTTTTTACCCATTATCCAAATCTCATGGAAATTCTGATTTTAATGCCAAAGGATTGTGTACAGAAGCAGTGCCTTCCATATCTTGGGAATTGGGCTCCGTGCATCTTTAAACATTGCATGCTCTAAGAAAACAAGTAGTCATTTGCTTTTACTGCAAAGCATGTCTTGCTGTTCTGGGGTTGATGATGTTTCTGTCCTTAGAAGAAACAAACATCAATGTGCTTTTATTGCCTGAAAATTGTTATCAGCTGTTAGAAGATGTAACCCTAGTTGGTTTTGACACTAGTCACATTTTCTTGTTTATAACTCTTGGCAGCTGCCATAGAAGTTCTTTGAAAAAACCCATGAACCACCTGAGGTTTGCTGGGTCATCTTGTGCTTACCATTTATTAATTGTTAATCCAGAGTAAAAGGTACAAAACCTGCATGTGCGTATTGCTGAGGCTCATATTATGGGAATGAAATGTTCCTGCTTTCTGCAGATCATTTCTTAGCCTTTATTAAGATATATTGAACAAGGCGACTTTATTACGTTCTCATTCTTATGTGAACACCAAGCCTGCGTGGTCTGTCACCAAGCAGGCAAAGCACTACTTATGTAGAGCTTGCTTCTGCTAGCGGTGTTTGCATTTTTGCAAGTGCCTGACCAGCATTTTTTTAACCTGATTTTCTTGAATGAAGTACAATGAGGCATAAGAAAATTTCAGCTTGAACCGTGCATTGCTTGTGGAGTGACCGCTGATTGCTCTGGAATGCTGTTTATCCGGGGCTTGAATCCCAGATAAGGGATTAGGGACAGTGTTTGCACATATAACTGTCTTGAAGATAACTTCAAAATGGTTTCAATCAGAGTAACAGCTATGTAGAACTACTCCCCCTAAAATCTAATCTCGTAGCCTCCTAACCACTGATGAGTTTACTTGAAATATGTAGTCCTCAGAAAGGACGACTTATTAATTAACATATTGCTAGCAATTCAGCTTTTGCTGGTGTTATGCTTTTTAGTCCAACACTGGGCTCTTCAAAGAACCTCAGGGGAGTTAGGCATCCAGCTGCTTAACCTGCTGGATACCTGAGTCCTTGAAATGCTCTTGAAAACCCATACCCTGAGTTCTGAAACATGATGTGGGACCAGTTCGTCCTGCCTTCCCTCTGTGTTTTGAGATCCCAGTGAAAATTTTGGTTAAACAGGCAATGCAGCCTCAAGCTCAAACAGCTATTGGCAAATTTAGACACTTCTCTTTTAGGCTAGCTGATTCAATATTTTATCTTTTAATGTGTCTTGATGTGGTCAGAAAGAATTACAGAGCTTTTGAAGTTTGATTTGAGCAACAAAATGAACCTTAGCCTAGTTTGCACACTTCAGGTTTTTTTTCTTTTCCCCATAAGTTATACTTGATCATCCAATATTTTGTGTATTATGTATATTAAGAATATCCATATATATATGTAGACATACATGCACATGCTCACGCCCAATGGCAAACTGAGAAGTCAAAGCAGTGATGTAGAAAGAGGAACTGCTCTCAGATTGCAAGATGGCCTAAACATTGACAGTATTCTGTGTCACACAGTCGCTGCAAGAACTGCTGGTGTTTTATCAAGTTGTTCCAAGCGCTGTACTGAATTATGCTTGTACTGTGTGCTAACTTTGTGGCATGATTGTTCCCTCCTCAAAACTTCCAATCCAGCTCCGGAAAAAGAGAAAGAATATCCGACTTCTCCAGACTACCTGGAAATAGCCATTTACTGCATAGGGGTCTTCCTCATTGCCTGCATGGTGCTGATGGTCATCGTGTGTCGCGTGAAGAACACCACCAAGAAGCCCGACTTCAGCAGTCAGCCCGCTGTCCATAAGCTGACAAAGCGAATCCCTCTGCGCAGACAGGTAACAGAAAGTAGATAAAGAGTTCAAAAAACCTTTTACCAAACAACTGAGCCAGCACATCCTTCTGATAAAAGCTTTGGAAAGGGGAATAAATAAGTGTTATCCCAAATTGGGATTTAATCTGGCACCTATGAGACTAGCATGAGAAGAAAATACATCTTAACACAGCCATGTGTGGCTCAAGGCAAGGAAATCAAGGCAGAGTTGTTAGAAGAAAAATGTAAAAAAATGGAATATGTTCTGTATTAGCAGTCTATAGATGGAAAAAATGTATTTAAAATATTTTGGGGCCTGATCCCACAGCTTATTGAAGTCAATGGAAAATTTTTTACTGACTTAATGGACTTTGGAACAGAATCCTATTTAATTGTGTATTTATAATGTTTCTAAGGTGACTGTTATTGTAGTAACTTGGTACCAGATACCAGAGAGGTATTTTACAGGAAGATTTTTGATGACTAACCGGAGGGAATTTCATAGCCAAGCATCCAGAAACTGCCCCAAAATAGAAAAAAAGACTGTAATAAAGTAAAAATAGGGGAGATACTATATCAGATATCAGGCAATTTGATTATGATACTGATGCTTTTGAGTGAGGAACAAAAGCAAATGTCAGATTCTAAATGCACACACCATCATCACATGAAATATTTTTTTACAGTTGCTTGTGGCTGGCAATGAGCGTTTCTGGAGAGGGCAACACCACGAGCAACAAACCAGTTGAACAAGTAACAGGACTTTGGCTTTGTCATAGGCCATCACTTGCCAGAACAGCCTCCATTCCCACGCACTATCCTCTCCTGTTTCTTTTGAAGCTGGATCTTAATATGTTTTCATTTTCTTGCGGTAGGCATAGCCAAGCATCCTCTGAACCCACCAAATCCACCCCCAGGTTTCAGCCCTGCAAGGTGAAGGGGTATTGGCACCTGAGGCCGTGGTTCACCTCATTGTTCAAAACAAGGACCATCTGTAGGGACTAGATCCAGGCTCTGGTCAGCAGGGTTGGATCTGAGAGCTTAGTTCGAGTCTATCTGCACCATGAATAAGTTGCACAGAATTTCTACCGATTTTTCTTTTATAGCCTGTCCAGAATATTATCTCTGTCAGAGTAAAACATGTACCTTTAAAATAGTTCTTCAGTGTAGGTAAGTGTTTGAAATTGAGATGCACGGTTACACAGAGGTAGGGTGGGCCTTTTAACAGTATTACTCTTCTGTGAACCCTTGTTTAACAGTTTCTGGATCTCCTTGGTTAGAAATACTACAGAGCAGTAATAGTTTAGCCATCTTGCTTTAACAAGCAGTATCTTACAAAGTCTTGAAGTGGAGGACATAAACTTTGTCCAATCTGAAAAATATTTTATTTACTCTATGAGCAAAAATATATTAATTTTTTTCTGACCTTCTTTGCCATTTTGGGGTGGGGGAGAGTTGTTAATTTTATTAATTCACTTGCTTGGAAATCACTCGGAAGAAGGAGGAACTTTTGACTCTGTGTGTACTTCAGCTCAATTCACACATCTCAATGGCTAAAAATCTGTGTAGCATTTTGGGCAAAGAAAGCTTGTCAATTGTTGTATACTTAACCAGAGAGAGATACATATCAGCTGCATGGGTAAAAGACATTTATTAGATTTCTGCTTGAATATAAAAGCATCATAATGATTCAGAGATAAGTTGATGGCATAAAAAATACCTAGGGCTTGGTGTGAGCTCAGTTGTCTCTGTTGGAAATGGTTCCTCGGGGGGAGAGTGTTATTTCATTGCATGTGACAGTAGTGCCAACCACTGCCCTCAGTTCAGTTATTTATCATTAAATGATGCAATATGGACCTTCTCCAGAGCTATTGTTTTCACTGAGGGAAAAAAAAATCTCTGTCTTAGAACATGCTTGTCAGCTAGGGTTTTATTGGGTTATTTTGGTTTTCTATTTTTTCTTACCAAAGCGAGCATTTTGCTTTTAAAAGCGGGAATAATTTTTCTAAAACCAGCATATGTTTGAAAGTGTGAATCCTATTCCAACCCCTAAGCAAAAATTCCACTGCTCTCAATTCTCCTGAATGCATTTTTTATTAACATGAGTTTCTCATTCAAGTGCTTTCTGCTTTTGTGTCTTCAAAGAGGAAAAAATAACTGCTATAAGTGTTAAAAGAAATCCATATTTTTGTTTTGATGATTTCACTGGTCGTTTGGGTGACATTGTATTAGCTTGCAGAGGCAGGATGAGATGAGCAGTGTCTGAAGACTTGTGGCAATTCCTTAATTTTTCACAGAATCATAGGATGGTT
>WEIS01022360.1:0-10129 GCA_013389965.1 Todus mexicanus | reverse complement strand
AGAAAAATGAAGCGGTCTTCTCTTTCACTTTTTCATTCTCCATTCTTCCCACTTCAAACACATTTTTACCAGTTCTACCATTGTCTCCTTTTTACACATCCTGACGCATCAAACACCTCTTCCAAACACGTTGTCACACCTTGTTCCTCTGGATACCTTTAATTTTTATGAATCAGTATTTCTAATTAATAAAAAAACTCCCTTTTTTCTTTTTCTTTTTTTGTTTCCAAACACATGGTCAAATATACACTTACATTTTTACAGCAGACCTTAATATTTAATGATAGTTTGAGATACAATTTTCCCTTCTATAGCTAGAAAAATGCCTGTTAAGACTGTGACTGAAGCATATGATTTCTAGCCCAGTTCTGTTGTTAACGGTTTGAATTTCCTCCTTTTAAACATACCAACACAAACTGTTCTTTTGGCTAGAAATGGAGTGAAGAACAGAGCAGGCTGTGGCATTTCCTTCAAATCATCCTGTCTCTGTGCCAAAAGCCTACCTTTTTTCTCTTGCACCAAATGCAGAGTTCAGAGCAGCAGTATATCATGTTAGAGGAGAACAAGCTCTTGATTTTTTCATTTGCTTTCATTATACTTTGAGAGTATTTCCTGAATACAGTTTTGGACTTGTTAATGCTTCCAAAAATTATTTTCTGGCATCAGATTGAGCAGAATACAGATAAGAAAAATGACCACTGCCTTTCTGTTCAGGGAACAGGGGAAAGTGAAAGAAATTGTCCTCAAAAGTATACTTCTGAGCACAGCTTCCCTAGCTTACGAAGGTAGCTGAGAAATTTCTCGCTCCGTTTGAACTGGTATGTTTGTGAAGGTCTTATTTCTCCTCCCACCTCTTCTTTTCTTCTGCAGTGTCCAATCCTGAAAACAAACTGACAGATGTTCTCTTGGATCAGCTTGTGAGACTTGCAATGTCAGGAGTGCAAACAGACTTTAGCTGTTTAGTTCAGGAAATGAGATGCAGACAATCTGATAAATAAACTGTGTTTATTACTCCAGTTTAAAGTGTTCTTTGGATTTCTTTTCAAAATACTCCTACGAGGAACTGAGGATGAATATTAAACATGTGCTTCTAATTTAGAGACCTCAATGGTGAGGTCAGAGTGGTCTTTAGTTTACACAATTTGTATTAGTGAGGTTACAACAGACGTGAATGTTTCTGAATTTTAACCATATTAAAGAAAAGATAACAAGAAATTTGAATTACACAGAAATTAACTCCACAGAAACTTAGAAGACTTACGAATACATGGAGATTAATTAGAATAATAGGATTTAGAACAGTGTGAATTGGAATTCTTTATGATTTAAATTGAGAGAGAGACAGACAGAGATTTAAATTAGCTGATGCATAATTACGCTGTTTGGATTGGGGCAAGACAGAGTGGAAATATTCTTACACTCAAGCAATTATGTATGTATGTTAATGGTTGTGGGGTCTTAAACTTAGATTTAGACATCATCCAAATGGCACTTCCTTTACCAGCAGCACATAGATCCCCAGTGCAGCACTAAGGTATCATTTCACTATTAATTCCAAGTAGCGGTATGTGTCGCCCTACTTCTCTGTCATGGCTATGTGGAGTACATAGCACAGAACAGACCAGCACCCATGGCTCCAATGGCACATGTGCAGGCAGGCAGAAGTGGGAACAGCTGGGAACCATAAACCTACCCTGCATGTACACCAGGAGATGCAAAGAAGCAGGCACAACAAGACAATTAACTTTGTAAAAACCCAAAGCCTTTTCTCCCAGGGTGAGAAAGGTAAGAAGAGAGTTTAGAATGCAGTAGATGCGCTTTGAAGCTAACTCCTGATATTCTTTTAAGGGCATGGCAACTACATGCTTCACTGGCCTTCAAGTTTTTGCACAAAATCACAACTTGGTCCTCAAGAGAGAAGACAGACACCCACTGAGTCATCAATAACATTTCCTGCATTGCTTTGGGTTTGTGTTTAGACACCTCCCTTTCAACTATGCAATAAGCATCTTTTCCACCAGACAGAACTGATTCAGAACCCGTAACAGTTGTTTTTCCAAGTGATGGAGAACTATTGCTGAATGTGTTTCAGTGACACATTTGAATTTTGAATGAATTCAAATTCTAGTGAAAGCAGCATTGAGCCATGAAACCTCTTACTCACTATTCCAGAGAGAAACACCCAATACTTGGTGTGGCTTTCATATTTTTGCTAGCCTTATTCTCTGTATCACTCTATTTTTTGAATACTGAATAATGACAGACAAAAAAAAAGGTTGCAGAGATGGAATTATCCCTTACAGATCTTTGTTTATCTCCCATAATAAACAGGAGCCTGATCAGTACCCCTGAGAATATAATTAATACCCAGTCCTAGCAGCTGAAATAATATATATGTGCTTATCTGAGAGAAATTATGTCATCTGTTTTATTTTGTCTATGAGACAACAGTCAGCAGAAAATACCTTTCAGATTTTTTTTAATCCAGATTAATGAGAAGCAGGCTGGCAAATCAATTATGAAAGACTCTGTTTAATTCCTTACACTCATCCTAGACCGCAAACTCTCCAGTCAAGGTTGCTGTATTTATCTGTACATATTCAGTCTGTTTTTCTATATCCTGTTTGAAGTCTCCAAGTATGACTACAGGAAGAGATAACTAATGGGAAAATCAATAACTTGTGAATGATTCCGTAGTCTAACAGCAGTAGCTTGTGTAATTTGAAACATTTTCACCAACCCCTTCCTTGTAACTGTTACCATAAATAACAGAAACATTCACATTACCTACACACAGAGCTCTTGTTTCTTTCTGATCTATGTCTCAGACTTAATGGTTTTCATTTTTATTTTCACCTATTTCCTTAAGGGGCAAGTTCATATCAAAACACTGACATTTTTCATGTATTAAATACTGCTCTTTAAATAAAGTTATTTAGTAAATCTTACCTTTTCAAAATGTGCCAAGGTGTAAAGCAAAATTTTAGTTTTCTCATCACATGTAGTGCCTTTAGCTATCACTTATATCATTTTTTTGCCATAGGTGAGGCTGTAGCTGATAGGAGGCTCCAGTCTTGGACCAACTCTGCCCCTGCAACAGAGGGAACAACAAAATACTAACTGTAGCAGGGGATTCTAGAAGCTGCCTGCTGCATTCAAAAGGTTCTTATTCAAAAGACAGCATCATAATTTCCCCCTTCTTGTGACCCTATAGCCAGGTGCAGCTGGTGAGTAAATTGTCCCTACTTAAAGCCGGTTCGTGGAATCCTACCAGGAGAAAGCCCAAGGTAGAACCAATCAGGTTTGTGTGAGTTTTAACCTATGCATGAAAAGGAGAGAAGGGGGAACTGCAGGCAGAAGTCAAGGTTGTAAGTGTTATATGCAACAAGCAAGACTTGCCAAGTTTGGTAAGATCTCCGAGTGAGCTATGTCAGAGGTCTTTCTCCTGAAGTCAGCCTAACTTTTCTGGAAGTCAGCTCAACCTATATCTAGATTAATTAATTTGAAAGTTACGACTAGTCACTGCCTCTGAGCAATGTTTTTTGTTGACAAAGATGGCACGGACGGGCAATGTTTGCTCTGCATGTTATGAAGGCTGTGTGGGTGACTAGTTCAGAGCTCAACGGGTGCTCTGTTCCACCTGACAGTGTTGCTGAACACTTTGTGATTAATAACAGACTAAAAAACCTCCCAACCTCAATAAAATAAGGGACCTGGGGGTATTAATTGACAAGAAGCTGAGTATGAGCTAGCAGTGGCCAGGAAGGTCAACAGCACCCTGACCTGTATTAGAAATAGTGTAGCAAGCAGGACCAGGGAGGTGATTGTTCCCCTGTACCCAGCACTGGTGAGGCCACACCTTGAGTACTCTGTTTGGTTTTGAGCACCTCAGTACAAGAAAGACATCAAGATGCTGGAGTTAGGTCTACAGAAGAGCAACAAAGCTGGTGAAGAGCTGGGAGAACAAGTCTTATGAGGAGCAGCTGAGGGAGTTGGGTCTATTTAGCCTGAAGAAAAGGAGGCTGAGGGTAGATCTTATCACTCTATACAATTATCTGAAAGGACGTTGTAGAGAGATAGCCGTTGGTCTCTTCTCACAACTAACTAGTGATAGAACAGGAGGGAATGGTTTGAAGCTGCACCAGGGAGGTTTTTACTGGACATTAGGATAATTTTTTTTTTTTTCCACTGAAAGGTTTGTCAGGCATTGGATCAGGTTGCCCAGGGCGGGAGTTGAGTCGCCTTCCCTGGATGTCTTTAAAAGCCATGTAGATGTGGTGCTTGGGGATATAGCTTAATAAAGTAGGATTAATAGTTGGACTTGATGATCTGAAAGGTCTTTTCCAACTTAAATGATTCCATAATTCTATGAATTAAGATTTTGGTAATACTTTCAATTACTATTATACACAGGCTACAAAATCTTTTGATGAAGTAAATTATGGTGGGGAGTCCAGTGGATTCCTTTGGTTGTTGGAAAGCATTTCGTAGAACCTGTCTCTGTTTCATAACCTGGAGAAAGGTATTCATGCCCAAGTGCCAATGGTTAATATCACAGCAGCGGCCCAACCTCAATTCCCCTTTGGTGGCAGTGCTGACAGAAGTCCTTATTAGCGCTGACAACATTAAAGACAAGTGTGACAGAAGACAAACTGGCTGCTGGCTTTCTGCCCGCTGCTGCACACACAGCAGACACAACTGCTCACTTCACGTATACTCTCTCACACGTAGACATTTGCGGGTTTTTAGCCCACGCCGCGCACCCACAGGTGCTGGCTTCGAGTGGATCTCTGCAGCCGGGTTCACCCCGGGCCGTTCACCCCTCGGGGCGGTGATTTACCATCAGAGGGGCGGCATCAGCCTGGCTGGGGTCTGCCCTCCGCCCCGAGAGCCAGCCAGCCAGCCATCCCTCCCTCCTTCCCTCCCGCCCGGGGTGGGGCCAGGCCGCCGGGGCCGCCGCGGAGCTGCCGCGGCTGCTGCTGGAGGCGGCGGCGCCGGGCGCGTCCCACATAAAACCGAGCGGCCGAGCGCCGCGCCGGCCTCACTGCTGCCTGGGCACTGCGCTCACCTTGGCCATGGCTCGGCTCCTCAGCGCTGCCAGCTAGTCCCGGCGAGCAGCTGAGCTGCCGCGCCTCGGACCGACCGAGCTGGCCTGGACTCCGCGGCATTATCTTCCAGCTCCTTGCTTCCATCTGCTGCTCTCCGCTGCTCGGGGCAGAAGGCGCTTTCCCGCCCGTGTGTGCACAAAGCCCGACTTTTCCGTGCCCTCGCTGCTCCCCGATTGCGCCTTCCCCGCCTCCTCCCCTGGGGCCGAGCGGGCTCGCAGCCCTTCTCCGCCGCTCTCCGCGCCCGCAGCCCGCCGAGGATGCGGGTGTCGCTGCTGAGCCCCTTGCTCCTGCTCTCCCTCAGCTGCAGCCCGGGCGCCGCCGAGCTCTCGGCGGCCCGAGCCAAGTGCCCGACTCGCTGCGATGTCTCCAAGTGCCCCAGCCCCAGCTGCCCGAGCGGCTACGTCCCCGACCGCTGCAACTGCTGCCTCATCTGCGCCGCGGGCGAGGGGGAGTCCTGCGGCCGCAAGGAGGACCCGCCCTGCGGGGACAGCCTCGACTGCCGCTACCCCATGGGCAAGCGCTTCGCCAAGGGGGTCTGCCAGTGCAAGCTCAGCGCCCAGGTGTGCGGCAGCGACGGCCGGACCTACGACAACATCTGCCAGCTGAAGGCGGTGAGCCGCAAGGCGCTGCAGCACGGCCTGCCTGCCGTCGCCCAGGTCCAGAAGGGAGCCTGTGAATCGGGTAGGAGCATGGCGGGGCCTGGAGCAGAGAGGGTGGCGGGTGGACGGCTCTGGGTTCCAGGCTGAGAAAGAGAAATGATGGTTATCTGTGACCTGGGAAGGCTGAGCAGGTCCAGGGTCTGTGAGAGGCTGCAAGGGCAAGAAGGCACCTCGCCTGGCTGTAGCGCAGAGAAAGGGTGCTCAGTCCTTTCTGAACCCAAAAGTCCTCCTGCTTGAACCTCACGGTGGGGTAGAGGCCTGGGGCTGAAGTTTGGGAAGGTTTCTTCCTGGTAGCACGGCCGAGGACACCTCAGTGTTGTGCATGTTGCTGCTGTGGGCAGGAGGTGAATGCGCTGGCTGGCATGGTCATGAGCTGGGTGGAGAGCATTGGGCTGTCAGGTTAGCTCCTGAGCCATCACCCCTTCTCCAGGCAGGATGTAATGGCAGGGCAGTGGTACAAGCTTGCTCTTATCCTGCCAGTGTTGTGTTTGTTCCATAATGTCGTCATTCACTACTGAGGGGTTTTGGTGGCATTGCCTGTGCAGGTTGCATTGGAGATCCACGGCACCATGGCCTGCACAAGCACAATGCTTGTGCTCTGGGGCCTTCCCTGGTGGTGTATGGGACATTAATCGGATTCACCTGACAGGCATCTTTAGGCAGAACATGCCACTGAAAGTGGTGTAGCTCAAACAGGGCAGAAAAAACACCAACTAGTACATAAACCACCTAAACCATAGTCTTTTGCCTGTTCTGTTTCCATTTTGCACGAAGTTTTATCCTCTGTTGTAGGATCTAAAGTGGGAAAAAAATGCCTGTGAGCCTCCTTTACAGTTTAAAATAGTGATGCTCAGGCTATCAAATGGTCTTCTGTTTGCAGGAATGTACTATGGCCTTTGCTGGGATACTGTGGTATGCTATGGCAACTTCAGGCTTGATGGTTTAACTTCAGAAAGTGTAATAATCACTTACATTGGTAGGGTTGGGGTTTTTTAATGTTAAAATGGGTCACTTTATGGAAGCTTTAATGCTGCTAATAGCTTTTCATATACTTAGTGATACGTTATTTTAAGGGTTTTGCTTCTGATGCCTTTCTCATGGTATTCCTGGAGAGAAAAGTCATATGCATGATGGGAGTTTTATTTAAAGCATGCATTAATGTTTTCCTTCTGTCAGATGAACCACTAACCATCCTGTTTATTCATAGATAGCAAAGTCACCAAAGTTATTGGGTGGGGTCAGAGGGGCAGCTGTAGTAACCTTTCTGCAATAGCGGACCTTTCATGTATCCTGCTCTTGAGAGAAGGTAAACTGTGGTGTAGGGAGAGAGGAGTCCAAATGCTATTCCTGGAGTTCCTTTAGGAGTATCTTGTCAGAGCCAAGAATTGGTCTAGATGCCAGCTTGGAGCTGCAAAGATCAACCTCTCCAGTATTTTGTAGTTATAAATGCTCTTTACCTGTTCTTTTTTTCACATCAACATCCATTAGCTTTAGTACTCCAAATACTTGGTTGGAACCGATCCATGTGAAATAATCAGAATGTTAACCAAAATGAGTGAGCTGGCCTGCATCTAAGGGCTTACTGAGTGCTTGGGCTTTGGTATATATGACATTTTCTTTAAGGAATCCTTCTGGATCTACTGTTAATAGGCTTAGGAATTTGGAGCCGTGAGGTGTAGAGGTAACATTCTTATTCAAGCAACTGTTTTACTGTTCACTTTATTTTGGCTTTATTATTTGTCCCAGAAAACCTCAGCTTAGATGTAGCATCTGTTTCTCTGCTAAGTTTTAATTTTTTTTACTCAATTCTACAGCTGTACAAACTGAAGCTCAAAGAGACCAAGTGTCTTGCCTAAGGTCAGACTGAGTTGGTGGTTGAGCCAGGAATAGACTCAATTATGGGATTGTATTTTTTTTAAACAATAACATTCGATGGCTGTAATGAGAGGTTTAGAGGAAAGTTGACAGTTTAAAATTACTGTTGAGTTTCTCTCTTTTCACTGTTCTTGAAAGAATTCTGGCCTCAGATGACTCAGAGTTCGAAGGCTAGTTATGCAGTAAATCCAGTTTTACTTAACCATACATGTATTAAAACAATCTCAGATAACGGTAGCCTTACATAGAGTGACTCGGATTATTTTCAGAACATCCAGTGACCCTGAGGAGCAGCTTTTGAAATGTCTACTCCTGTCCATCTCCAGTTGCTTGTGTTGATGCTAAGTTAGATTCTGTCTGGATAAACCAAGGTGGCCTCAGAAAACTTACGTGTGGTTTCCTTGTGGTGACAGAAGTCCGGTGAATGAGGATGCATGAAAAAAAGAGTAGTAAAGGATGCAGGAAGGAAGGGAGGAAAAAGATGCCCAAGATGACTGAGTGATAATTGACAGAATTTTAAATATTTGTTTCCTTATTGAAGTCCTGGATTACCTTGAAGAATAGCGTGTCAGATTGCAAGTTCGAGACACAGAGTACTCAAGGGGGTGTGAACTGCATGGAGATGCAGGAACTCTTATCTTTGGTGTTCTTCAGTGTGCTTATGCACTGCAAACTATTACTTTCACAGTCTGCCTGAGGCATCTGAGTGAGCAGACCCATGGAGTTCTCCGAGATACTAATAGGAACAGTCTGCAGAACACCTAGACAAATGTATGTGCTACAGATATTTTTTTTTCCTCTACAACACTAGATACCGTAATATATAGGAGATTTCTGAAGCGGTTAGCTTTTTCCTGCTTTCTGTCACCTTCTGTGAGCAAGACAAGCTATTACAGGCTACTTTGTAAGTAATGGCATAAGTATTTGTGGAAGACAACCTCTGCAATCAAAGACCCATTCTTAAGAGAGCTCTTTCTCACTGCAGCAAATTTAAGTTTTAACAATGTCATGTATCGATTCATTGAAGTGTCAAACTCCTCACTCAAAGGATTCACACAGTCACTGGAAATCTACAGCCAATTTATGTCAAGAATCTTTCTTAACAAAGTGCTATTTATGATCTCTCAGTACAACTTTCGTAGTACAGTTAATATTGCAATGTTATTTGCTAAGGGCTTCTATGAAGACAGTTCAGGTGTCGAAGGATTTGTATTTTCCTCACCTAGGATGCAGAAGAGAAAAAAAAAAAATAAATAATAAGTGTGCTATTTTGTCAGTGCAACAAGAACTAGAAGATAGATTAGAAAACCTTTGAGGAAAGAAGTTCCAGCAAACAACTACAGTGGCTTTGATCCTGATCTTTTGCAGGGTTCTGCCTGAGAATGTCCATCCTCGACATTGACCGAAGTCACTCAGGAAGGGGTCATGGTGTAAAGCCTCATCCGTGCTAGTCAAATCTTTGCAAGATACAAGCCTAAAAGTTCAGTTCCCTAAAAGAAATGTTTGAAATACAGTTAATGCATGAGCAGAGTCATTGCACACAGCTCTACATGGGGTGTTTGGAGTGTGCCTGTACATAACCTTGAAGATAGAGGCGTATCATTACTTGCATTTCTGACAAAGTGGCCCAGTACGAGATACTTAAGTCTCCTACTGGTATTGTCACCAAAGCCTTATGGCTGCCTCCAGCTGTATTTAGGGAAATGCACTGCAAGGTATTGGATGGAAACACAAACTCTAGTCGCATTCCCTTGCTTATTGTTTTCCTTATGTCTGAATTTAAGTTCCTGCAGGTGAGGATGAATCTTGTACAGTGTTTGGTTTATAATTCAAAGTATAGTACCTCACTGCTTTGTGTAGGATAGCAAACAGGAAAGAGATGTCCTCATTGAGTCTCTTTATGAGATTCACATGGGAAGGAGGAATAACAAGCATGTGAAGTCAGTGAGGTGTCTGTGCTGGAAGGCTTGTGCTGATCTGTCTCCGTCTGGCTGTTACGACTGCTGCACTGCACAAGAAAGCCACTTTGGTGTTGGTTCACCAAATTGTTTTCATCTGTGCATGGTAGACATCCATTGTATAAACAAGTTGCCTGAACTATAATGTGGCATTAAACTCACCAAGGCTTTATGGTCAGTGCACAGCTATGCAACTTGATCTTAATGCTGAATTCATCAGAAAAGCTGCCCATGAACCTATGTTTCCAGCAGATGTTTCTGTTTTTTAAGCAGAGACATTATAATCTTTTATTTGTCTTTCATTTCTTTCCATGAAAGCACAGTAGGGACAGTGTTTATCCCTGGTGATCAGATCTGCCAGGTTGCAGTCCTCCCTTAGACATAATAATTGTGCTGAACACACAGATCTTTTCTGAAGCTGGTTTTAAAAGGAGAGTGGGGAACAGCCTTAAAAGAATGAGTTTCCCAGGCTCACAGGTTCTTAATTGTGGAATATAAAATTGTGGATTTTAATACAGTGTATTGTCTT